>QRFJ01000007.1:0-91176 GCA_006176705.1 Cocos nucifera | reverse complement strand
AAGAAAGAGAAAAGTATTAGGAGAGAGTTCAAAGAGGGTAAAGATTACCGTCCTGAGCTCCACGGCTCCTTCTGATGCCGCTGCCACTTTTGAAGCTATCGAGAGAGCCGAAGTCCCTCGCCCTATCGAGGTTCTCCCTGTTGCCGGGATTGATGTCGTTGGAGGTTCGGTGCCTCCTGCGTTCGCGAGTTCCTCCACCGAAGATCATCCTGTCGAGAGAGAAGGGGGAAAGGAGAAGAAAAAGAAGAAAAAGTTGGCCATCGTGAAGGTGCAATGCAAGACTCGTCCTAGTCGATCCAATGATAACGACGACTTGAAAGAGGGTCCCTTCAGCACCTCGGACACCATTCGGAAGTTGGTCGACAAGTTTGCCTTACCCGAGGTCGTAGATCAGATGGTCGACCTCGATGATGCCCAACTCACCTGAGACTCCCTTGGTACCTTCCTTCAGGTAGTCGCCCCGCTATATCTCTTCTTTTTTCTCCTCTAATTTCTATATAACTCTGTTTGCTTCTTACAATCGGATCACTAATTGCTAGCATCCATCAAAAAGGTGAACCATTTGAAATCGAAGTCATCAAGGGTTCAGGAGAACCTCCAAGCCAAAGTTGACCACCTTCGGGAGAGGACCGCTGAAACTGACCGTCTCTTGGAGGAGAAGATGATCGAGGTTGGGGTCCTTCAGGAGGCACTTTGAAAGGGAGAGCTTGTTCTGGCGGGGTCGCAGGCTGCTTTGGCTTCGGAGGAAGAGAGGAGGAAAAAAGTTGAGATCAAGATTGTCGAGCTAAAGGATGAAACCTCAAGGTAGATCTTGGAGGCAAAGGTCCAAGCGGTGGAGGAGTTCAAGATTTCGTCTGAAATGATGAATCTGAACATTGCCTTCAGTCAGGAGGCTTTTCAAAAGGGGTACAAGCTCTGCGAGGATCGAGTGACTGAAAAATTTTTCGAACTTGATCTCGATTTTCTTTATGGAGATGTCTCCGATAAAGAGATTGGACCATCAGCTATCGCAGCCGATCCTTGTCCTGTCGAAGCAACCCTTGAGCCCTCCGAGCCTGCTGTCGAGGTGCTCGAACCCGTGCTGGAGCCCAAGGTTGTCCCTGAAGCACTGGGCTCTCCTGCTGCTCCTCCTTTTGAATCAGCTAAACCGACTCACAGGTTTGCGATTGATGCTGGAGTGCCGAGCTCCTCTCCTATTTCTTCTTCCAAGGTTGGAAGTTCTTGATTGTTATATTTTTTTCTACTTTATCCTGTACTCGAAGAATTTTAATTAATGAAAGTAAATTTTTTTTTGTCAATACCTTTGAGTGCTTTTAAATATTTTTTGTGCATTGAATGCAGTCCCCTGTCAATGTCGATCCGTTGCCTTAGGGCATTCCTTTAAAGGCTCATCTTAAACATTTGAGGAAAGAAGTTCATCAGTTGAAAAAAATTGAAGAAAATTGAAGATGAACTTCAGAAATTCAGGAAGTATGCTTCGGAAGCCACAATCGAGGTCACTCACCTTCGCAAGCTACACATATGGGATGCTGCAAGTATTGTCATCAGGAAGGGTGTCTTCGAGAAGGAGCTTGCTGAACTCAAGAAGAATACCAGAGACAAGTCTGGGCATTAATGACGAAGATCAGCTCCCTCGAGGTCAGGCTTAAAGCGATCAAGGAGAAGATTCGATTGTTAGAAGGGAGTTTGCCGTGGTCATCTAATAAAGCATGCTTTAAGTGGGATTGGTCGAAGAAATTCTCCACGCTCCAGAAGCAGTTGCATGATGCCGAGCTCACTTACGATACTTATTGGTTGGATTGGAGTGAAAGAATATCCAAACTTGAGTAGAAGCTTCGTGCCGCTGAGAGTGAGGTGGTCCGACTTTAAAAGCAGCTCGTTGATAGCTATTATTTTGGATCGAGCAGGAATTTGGAGCAGGTTGCAACCTTGAGGAGGATCATGAGAGAACTCTCTGAATCCATCGGATAGGAGAAGGCTGAGGTTTAGCAGCTGAAGATCCAACTGACTTGCAGGTAGGAAGCCGTTAAGGATGCAGAAGCTGAATCGAAGGATCTAAAAAAGAGGCTACGGGAGTCGGAGGAGAACTACCAATGGACTGATCAGATATTTTGCGACAACTTGATGAGGAGGAAAGAGCTTGAAGAAGAGATCATCATTCTGAAGGAATCCTTAGTACTGGCTAGCAGTCCGAAGTATGAGGAACCCAATCCTTCTTAGGATTTTGCCCGTCCTTCTATTTTGTACTTGGTCTTATAGACTCTTGTTTTGTAACTATCCTTAACTTTAATGAAATGGCACTTTCTTTTATTGTCCTCTTATACGGATTAGATGTTTGTCGACTCTTTTATTCTCTTTACCTTCTCTTTTAGCAAGATGAGCGTCGAATAGTATTTTTCCTCCATTTTAAGCAACCAAGAATTTTTACCCATGTTAGGATGAGGTCATCAGGGCATTCTTTGCTCTTGCTAGGACGAGATTCTCCTTCTATTTCTAGCAAGGCTATAGGAGCACAAAAAGGGCCATTGAAAGGACCTCTCTCCGTATCCCGACTTAAGTAACCGAGGTCTTTGCTTTAGCTCTATGTTAGGACGAGATTCTCTTTCTATTTCTAACAAAGCTATAGGAGCACAAAAGGACCGTTGAAAGGGCCTCTCTCCGCATTTTGACTTAAGTAATCGAGATCTTCACTTTAGCTCAATGCTAGGATGAGGTTCTCCTCCTATTCCTAATAGGACTATAGAGGCACAAAAGAGCCATTGAAAGGGCCTCTCCCTACATTCCAGCTTAAGTAATCGAGGTCTTCGCTTTAGCTTTATGTTAGGATGAGGTTTTTCTCTTATTCCTAATAGGACTATAGGGATACAAAAGGGCCATTGAAAGGACTTCTTCCTGCATCCTAGTTTAAATAATCAAGATCTTCGCTTTAGCTTAATGTTAGGACGAGGTTCCTCTTCTATTTCTAACAGGACTATAGGAACATAAATGGACCATTGAAAGAATCTCCCTCCGCATCCCGACTTAAGTAACCGAGGTCTTTACTTTAGCTCAATGTTAGGATGAGATTTTTCTCCTATTCCTAACAGGGCTAATTTCGTCTAATGACAAAGTTTGAAAGGCTATTTTCTATCATCATAGTTTTGCACGAAGATTGAAGATATTAAAATAAGAAGATTTTATTGAAATGAGATTATTGATAGCACATGCATTAGTTCTTCGAGCTCCATGGGTGTGGAAGATCGATGCCTCCGAACTTTTTCAAGTAATAAGTTTCAGATCAGACGATCTCTTTGACTTCGTAAGGATCTTTCCAATTTGAGATGAGCTTTTCTTAGTTTTAAGATTATGAAATGGCTGCTTCTCGAAGTACCAAATCTTTCATTTTGAATATTTTGCCTTTGACTCTAGAGTTATAGTAGCGGACCACTCTTTGTTTATAAGCAGCCATCCAAACTTAGGCTTTTTTCCATTTTTTCTTTAGCAGATTGAGGTTTGCTCTAAGATCTTACGAATTGCATTGCTCGCTGAAGACTACAATTCATGCCGATAGTAGCTTAAGCTCTATCGGGATGACGCTTTCATTCTGAAAGCCAAAGCGAACGGCATTTCTCTAGTTGGCAGCTTCTGGATAGTTCGGTATGTCCATAGGACATGGTAAAGCTTGTCCACCCAAATCTTCCTTGCTCTTTCAAATCTTGCCTTGATGTCTTGCAATAAGGTTCTGTTACTCACTTCTGCTTTATCGTTCACTTGCGGATGAGCTACTAACGTGAAGTTGTGGGAGATGTTCAAATCTTCACCGAATGCAGTGAACTTTCTCCCAGCAAATTATCGTCCATTATTTGTAATAAGGATTCGGAATAGGCTAAATCTACAAATAATCGACTTTCAGACGAAGTCTTGCACTTTGGCTTCAGTAATCTTTGCTAGGGATTTGATCTCGATCCATTTGGTGAAGTAGTCGATCGCAACTAAGAGAAACTTCTATTGTCCGGGTGCCATCGAAAAAGGGCCAAGTATATCCATTTTTTTGATAGTGGTCGTACTTTTTAACATATTCGATGCAATCATAATGCATAGTTGGTCAATAATAATCTTGTCGAAGTAGCTTGTGAGATAGGAATTTGGCGCTCAGATGGTTTTCACAGATTTCTTCATGCACTTTTTATAATGCAAAATCGACCTTGAAAGATCGAAGACATCTTAAAAGTGGTAAAGAATATGATCTCTTATATAGTTTGTCTTCGTAAAGTATATACCGGGAGGCCTGGTTTCTCAACTTTCGAGCTTTTTTTAGATTATGAGGGAGAGTTCCACCTCTGAGATAAGCAGTCAATGGATCAATCCAGTAGGGCTCATGATCAATCTGCATGGCAGTCAGCGGCTCTTCCGAACTTGGGTATTTCAGTACTTCAAAGTATACTTTCTTTGAAAGTTCATTGGGGGCAAGTGTGGCCAATTTGGATAGAAGATCGGCTCTAGTATTTTTTGTCCTTAGGATCCATTGGATATTGAAACTATTGAATGTCGGGGTCAAGCTCTTCATTTTCTCAAGGTATTTTATCATATTTTCCTCCCAAGCCTCGTAATCGTTGCTGACCTATCCCACTATTAACTACGAATTATTATAAGCTCGAAGCCGATCTGCTTCTAGTTCTTTTGTTATCTTCAGTCCCACTATCAGAGCTTCATAATCTGCTCCATTGTTCATTGCAGAAAATTCAAAACACAGTGCATATTTGGCAATAACCCCTTTCGGGTTGACCAAGATTAGTTTAGCTCCTGCACCAGAAGCATTGGAAGAGCCATCCACATATAGGACCCAAAAATCTTTGGAAAGGTCCGCTCTTTCTTCGGAGAAGCTCGGTTGTAGTCACGAAATGCTGACCTCATTCTACTCAGGTTCAGCATCATCTGGGATCGTATATTTAACTATAAAATTGATCAGTATCTGAGCTTTGATTGACGGTCGAGGTTGATAGTTGATGTCGAACTCTGTGAGCTCAATTGTCCACTTTGCGATTCTCCTAGAGACGTATGTTTGGTGAAGAACTGCCTTGATTGGCTGATCAGTGAGGTATTATTATGTGCCCCTGAAAGTAGGACCGAAGTTTCTTGACTGCAATCAGAAGAGCATAAGTTAATTTTTCTAATTTAGTATACCTGATCTCTGCATCTCTCAAGACTTGGCTTGTATAGTAGATCGCCCGCTGCATTTTTGCCTCTTCTTTAACTAAAATCGCTGCGAGGGCTATTGGGGAGACTGCCAAGTATAGAAATAATCTTTCTCCAAGTTTGGACTTAGCCAACAGAGGAGGCGAGCCGAGGTAGCTTTTGAGCTCTTTGAATGCTTGTTGGCATTCTATAGTCCAGCAAAAGTTCTTTGGTTATTTGAGGGCCTAAAAGAAAGGCATGCACCGCTCAGCCGATCTCGAGATAAAACAATTTAAAGATGTCATTTTTTCAGTTAGGTGCTAAACTTTTTTTATTAATTTCAAGACAGTCATTTTCTAGATGACTCGGATCTTCTCCGGATTGGTCTCGATTTTCTGCCTCAAGACCATAAACCCCAAGAATTTTCTTGAGATTACTTCGAAGGCATACTTGGTCGGATTCAACTTCATTTTATATCTTCGAAGAGCATTGAAGGTCTCTTCAAGGATGGCTACGTGACTAATCGAAGTTCAGCTCTTGACAAGCATGTCATCTATGTAGACCTTCATGTTGCGATTGATCTACTTTCTAAAAATCTTATTGATCAGATGCTGATATGTTGCATCTGCATTTTTGAGCCCGAAGGGCATGATCCTGCAACAATAAAGACCACGATCAGTAATAAAAGCAGTTTTCTCCTCATCCTCTGGTGCTATCTAGATTTGATTATAGCCGAAGAAGGCATCCATGAAGGTAAGAAGCTCATGGTCTGAAGTTGCATCCATTAGTTGATCAATTTTAGGCAGAGGGTAACTATCTTTTGGACAGGCCTTATTCAACTTTTTGAAGTCTAAGCACATTCTTCATTTACCGTTGGCCTTCTTGACTAGGACCATATTGGAGACCCAACTTGGATAGTTGACTTTTTGAATGAATCCAGCTTTAAGGAGTTTGTCCACTTTTTTTGCTATCACCTTCTATCTTTCTGATGCATGGCTTCGAACTTTTTCTTTCACTGTTCTGCATTTGGGATCAACAGCCAGTCGATGCTCCATGACCTCGGCATCAATTTTTGGCATGTCTGCAGGAACCTAGGTAAAGGCATCGGCATTCTTCCATAAGAAGGCAATGAGCTACTTCCGAACTTCTGCGTCCAAGCTAAAGTCGATCTGCACCATGTGTTCTGTATTTTCGTCATCTAGAGAGATAGCTATCAGATCTTCCATGGGTTCGCCCCACTTCTCAGTAAGGTCATCACGAACATCCAATCTGTCAACTGGACAAAGGTTGGGTTGGCCATTTTTTTGTAAGGCGATGGAGTAGCAATGCCTTACCAAAGCTTGATCTTCTTTGACATCTCCAATCCCATGATCTGTTGGAAACTTCATCTTTAGATAATAAGTGGATGCTATTGTCCGAAGTGCATTCAGACCAAGTCGATCGAAAATTGCATTGTAAGCAGATGGAGCTTTTACTACCAAAAGGTCGACCTGTGCTCTAGTCTATTTAGGATATTGTCCTACAGCCACAGTCAGAGTTATTATTCCCTCAACTAGCATAGCATCGCCAGTGAAACCCACTAATGAAGAATTCATAGATTTTAGGTGGTTATTAGGTATAGATATTTTAGAGAAAGCATCATAAAATAAAATATCGATAGAGCTTTTAGTATCTATCAGAATGCGGCGTACATCATAGTCAGTGTTGGTGCAGAATTTGGTTAATGACAGATCGAGCTAGAGTCGAGGAAGATGAGGTCACCATCGGTGACCTACAAAATAAAGTTTCATTCAAAGTTGGTGGTGGTGGCTCCAGTAGGACCTTTCGATGGTCAAGTTAGCTCTTCTGGCCAACAAAAATGGAGTGCTCAGAGAGAAGTTTGGTAGAATTTTGAGAAGAAAAAGAGAGCTTAGAGAAAACATATCTGAAGGATCTCTTTTTATAGATGGAGCTTGTTGTAACTGTCCTGATAAATGATCATCGTAATCGTTCTGATAAATGCCAATCGTAATCGTTCTGATAAATGCCAATCGTAATCATCCTGATAAATGACCGTCGTAACTATCCTGATAAATGTCAATCATAATCATCTTAATAAATGATAATCATAATCATCCTGATAAATGACAATCATAACCATTCAGTAATGAAATCGCCTGTAGGAATCCATCTAAAAGAAAAGTCTGAAAGGAGTTCGACTTCTGTAGGAATTCGACTGCTGGAGGAGTCCGAAAGGAGTTCGGCTCCTAAAGAAATTTGATTGAAGAAGAAATTTGGAAGAAGTTCGGCTCCCATAGAAGCCCGACTATTGAAGGAGTTTGAAAGAAGATCGGCTTCCATAGAAGCCCGACTGAAGGAGGAATCCAGAAGGAGTTCGGCTTCCGTAGAAGTTCGACTAAAGAAGAAATCTGGAAGGAGTTCGACTTTCATAGAAGTCCAACTACTGAAGAAGTTCGAAAGGAGTTCGGCTTTCGTAGAAGCCCGACTGAAGGAGAAATTCAGAAGGAGTTTGGCTCCCGTAGAAGCCTGATTGCTAGAAAAGTCTAGAAGTAGTTCGGATCCCGTAGAAGTCTGATTGAAAGAAGAATTCAAAAGGAGTTCGGTTCTCGTAGAAGCCTGATTGAAGGAGAAATCCAGAAGGAATTTGGCTTCCATAGAAATCCGACTGAAGAAAAAATTTGGAAAGAGTTCGACTTCCGTAGAAGTCTGACTGTTGGATGAGTTCAAAAGGAGTTCGACTCCCGTAGAAGCCCAACTAAAAGAGGAATCTAGAAGGAGGAGTTTGACTCCCATAGAAGTCCAACTGCTGGAGGAGTCCGAAAGAAGTTCAGCTCCCATAGAAATCCGACTGAAGGAGGAATCCGAAAGAAGTTCGACTCCCGTAGAAGCTTGACTGAAGGAGAAATTCGGAAGAAGTTTAGCTCCCATAGAAGTCCGACTGAAGGAGAAATCTGGAAGGAGTTTGGCTCCCGTAGAAGTTCGATTGCTGGAGGAGTCTGGAAGAAGTTCGACTTCCGTAGAAGTCTGACTACTGGAGGAGTTCGAAAGGAGTTCGACCGTTGGAAAAATTTGGCTGGAGCTCGATTGCTGAGGAGTTTGATTAGGTTCAGAGTCCAGCTAGAGGAGTTCGGCCATTAAATGAGTTCGACCATTAAAGGAGATCGGGTGGAGTTCGGCCATTGAGAAAAAAAATTTTGATCGATGCTCTTCCGTGATTACTAGCTACATTAGGCTAAGCACCAGACTGAACTTCGATGGGAGCGAGATTTATTTCCAATAATCAGCAATGTTTAGAGAGATTACAACCACATCATTATGCAGAAATTGACCTTTTTGAGCATCTTCATCAATGAAAGTTATTGGTTCTTCAGTCCTCCACTTCTTCACTTCTCCTATCGATCCGCTAGCCTCTTTTCATCAAAGTCCCCTAGAAATGATGTTGATGATGCCGAGGGGTGGTCCATCTTCTTGTTGCTTTTTCCTTCTTGATGGTTTAGGTTGGGGCAGTGCCCTTGGTCGATCTTTCCTTACTTTAGGCCGATGTCGTAGGAATCGACCAAGCCGGCCTCGCCTGATGAGCTCCTTGATCTCATCTTGGAGTTGGATGCATTCCTCAATATCATGACCATGGTCACAATGGTAAAGATAGTATTTGTTAGGGTTTCGCTTGTTGGGATGAGACCGCATCTTCTCTGACCTTGGCAGCTGCTCCTTGATCTCCATCAAGACTTGAGTCTTTGGAGCGTTGAGGAAAAAATAGATGTGGAACCTTCTGGGAGGAGAGTTCCACCGTGCCCTTTGATCAGGGCTTTTCTGATGATGAGCTCAATGAGGAGTTTGGGCTCGTCTGCGCTCGGAAGGAGTTCTAGAGCACAACCGAGCTTTGCTCGACTTTTCTTCAACTATAGGCTTGCTTGAATCACCCACCTATCGCTCTCTCATGGCTTCTTCATCCTTCGCCTTGAAGGCCTCTTCCATCCGAGTGTAACCATCAGCCTGGGCCAACATATCAGTAAAATTTTTAGGATACTTCTTTTTTAGGGAAAATAACAGCTCATTCTTTTGGAGGCCGTCTTTTAGTGCGGCCATTGCAACAGACTGGTCTTAGTTTCGGACCTCCAGAGCAGCAGCATTGAAGCGGTTGATATAGGCTTGAATGGACTTCCCTTCCTTCAATTTGATATGGATGAGGAAATCCGAGCTTCGTCGAGAACATCGGCTGCTGATGAAGTGAGCCATAAATTGATGGCTCATTTAATTGAATAAAAAGATAGTACTTAGCTTAAGGGCCGAGTACCAGTTTTTAGCTGCTCTCTTCAGGATGAAAGAAAAAGCTCAGCATAGGATGGCGTCGGACGTGCCATGGAGTAGCATCATTATCCGAAAGGCCTCCAGATGATCGATTAGATCAATAGTCCCATCATAGCTCTTGAACTATGAGAGCTTGAAGTTCGGCAAGATTGGTTTCTGCATGATTTGTTGGGAGAAAGGAAGATCAGTGCAGATGTCATTGATGTGGGAGGGAGGAGCATGATGGAGTTCTTCGATCCGTTAGTTTATTTCTTGCAGCTTTTGGTCTAGGAGATTCTCATGGTTGCGGATTTTTAAAGTCTTCTGACAGAATGGGGATAAGATCCCCTCAGGGGTCGAATCATGATCGGAGCGAGGGCTCTCTGCCCTCTGCTTTTCTTTTTTGAAAGTTACCAACCGACTCGCCCAAGTCGGCATCCCCATACTGAATCCTGGGATTCCGATGTAGCCCACTTCAATTGGATAGTCGCTGGAGGCTGTTGTTGCTACATAGCCTGCACTACTTCAGTGAGGCCTCTAACTTATTAGACCAGCAGATTGAATTGCTCTGCATCCATCATTACTACCGGTGGAGCTTGAGATGCTGGGGATGAGATAGGGATGGGTAGATCTAGATGAGATCCGGCTGCGGAGGTAGTTGACCACCGAGTCAAAACCTTCCTAGAAGGCATTGCCAAGAAATCGATCGAGGAAGAAAAGCTTTAAAGGGAAGAAGAAGAAAAAAATGCTTCTACTGAACACTCCTTTAAGAACAAGGGACCCTTTACAAAAAGAAAGGCCTTTCTTCTAATGCCAAATTCTATTGGTGCGGAATCTGATTGACACTGGGACCTACAAAAGAAGTCCAAATCAGAGGAGGAATGGCTCTAGTAGGATCCTCCGATTATTAAGTCAGCTCTTTCGACCAACAGGAATAGAATGCTCAGCAAAGAAAGTAGCAGAGTTTCGAGATGGAGGAGAAAGCTTGGAAAAAATATATCTAGAGGATCTCTTTTATAGACGGAGTCTGTAACAAACTGATAGTGACAGCTGCAACTGCAGAGTAGTAAACTGTTCTTTTAGATATATGTGCCTTAGAAGCCAGATTGACTGACACTTGTAATATACCTCTAAGAATAAAATTATAATTTTAACTATAAATAATAAAATAGATTATTTTCTATCATAGTGTGTATTTAAAAGTGTCTGTGATACATCCCTTGAGTTAGTGATAATGATAGTTCATATTTTCAAGAGTTGAAAATTTAAGACATGAATTTTCATTATTAACTCATAAAATGCTTTCGACTATAAGATCATTATGAGGATGGTGATTGATCTGAAAGATTGATGTACGATCACTTCTTTTGGATAGATGAGTCTTAAATCTATGCTGTAGAAAAATCGAAGTGAGAGTACAGATACTCGGTAGAAAATGAGGGCACTGAGCGTGACTACCTCGAGCAGTCATAAGAAAGTCTACCTTCTCGTTGATGACTGGCTCGAAGCTGCAGTGGTGTGTCTAATTTTTTGATCTGAGGTGCATCGGTAGTTCACCTTGAGGGTGTTATAGTTTGACTACACCATAACTCGATCTTCTAGTCATTCGAAATCTTGAGGTGTATGTTGGCTATAGCATGTTCATTATAGAAATTAGATTGCACCAATAGAGGATCTATCTACCTCGATAGATGAGGAGTAGTCCTATGATGATCATGAGAATCAAGTCCATAAGCCCATGGCCATGGTAGAGTGAAATAATAGAAAGAGTTTCTATTAAAATTTTCATATTGAACTTGTATTGAATGATTAATTCATATGATGGAAATTAGGGTTTGATGAGATCACATTAACCCTAATCCGATCAGGGCTCAAGATAGAGGAACTTAATCATACAGGTAACTGCACCGAGAGGTTTGCTTTCAGTTCTGATGGGTTGCCACCATATGCTCTAGATATCACCGATGGATTTTGGGAGCAATTAGAATGATTTGGATGATCGATCATACTAGTTATCTGAATCTGAAAAGTTCTGATCCATCAAAAGGTATTTCGATGATGTCGATGATAGAGATCGCGATATATTCCATTACCATATGGAACTGAATCTAACTAGATCACACAAATAAGAATTTGGATTTGGATATCATCAATTGGATTAATTCAGTTCAATTGATTCGAATAAGATTTAATTAGGTTCAAAAAAATCATGCTAGCATATGATTGAGCCTAATATTCTCCTTTAACAATCATTAAAGCTTGTCTCAACTGAGCCAAATGTGTTTGGGCTCACTCAGGAACCTTTACTTGGTCTGACTGGAGCTTGTCCAGATCAAAAAAGAGTTGTTTTAATTTATAAGATAAATTTGAGACAACATCTGTTATTTTCTGTCACATGCTAAATCTTATTTTCGAACATTAGTTAAATGTTGATCCTAGACACTTAGACATCTGCCCATGTGTCATGCATCCATAGAAGAGTACCTAAAAACTTATCTCCCTACTAAAAAGCAGACGAAAGGGGGCACAAACCTAGGGAGGCATGTGCCCCATCAGGATAAAAGATGGAGTCCCATACAGATAGGACTCCAGATTGCTTCAGGAGATTAAACTGTGTGGCGCTAAGAAGTCTTGTTTGACCCAGTCTTGGCGCCATCTTAGGAGAATTTTGAGGGTCTCTCATCTGATTAGATCAGATGATGTTATCTCACCAATCAGATTTAGATCTGATTGCACAAAGGACCGTGATTGATCAGGATGATGTGGTACTACATGACGCAGTAGGGTCTATATAAACCCTATCTGTGCCTAGAATTCAATTCTTCTGCCTTTAGCCCATGCCACATAGCCCCTCTCCCTCCTTCTCCATGCCATCCTCTGGTCCTCTTTCTCCTCTCCATGCCTAAGGGCTTGTGGGTACGAACAAGGTGCGATCCAAGCAAGTGAAAGGCGCTAGGAAAGGAAGAAGGTAGCACTGCTGCAAGAGACAACGGCTATTCTTCAAAAGCAATTTTGAAGATCTTTAAGATCAGATCTAGATCTGATTTTTGGAGGATTGATTGAAAAGGAGAAGATTTTTAGATTCTATTCGAGTGGATACCGATAGAAGCCAAGCACTTGCGTGGCTACATCCAGAACCTCAGGCAAATATCGAAATTATCACAGGATAATTGGATTATCCAAAATAAAGATATAATTAAATTAGATTTAATTTTAATTTTAATTTTTATTATTAGATCAATATGATCAAATCTGAGGAGTCTCAGATCTGATTAGGATCTTAAAGAAAATTTTTTTGAAATATCGCTCCTAATCCAATCAGATTTGAACGAACCTGATCTGAAAAATAGATTTTTTTCTTCATGTTCAGGCCACGTGGGGTTTGTTACAGAGGGTAGTGTCTGTTGTCACGATGCGTTCATTATCATGACATGTAGGTGATTGAGATTTAATTGTTGAAGTTCGGACTAAATCGCTATTAGTAGCGAGAAAGGTTCGACTGGAAGAAGCCCTTCGGACGATTGGAAGAAATTTGAAGAGAGTTCGACTGATGGAGAAATCCATCTAGAAAGAGAGTTCGTCTGAAGGAGAAGTCCGGAGAAAATTCGATTGAAGGAGAAGTCCATCTGGAAGAAAAGTTCGGAGGAAGTTTGACTGAAGGAGAAGTTTGTCTAGAGAAAGTTCGTTTGGTGGAGAAGTCCAGATGAAGTTCATCTGGAGGAAAAGTTCGAAGGAAGTTCATTCAAGCAATCCTAAAGATCGGCAGGCATACTAAAGGTCGATCAACCTAGGGACAAGCAAAGTCATGGTTGAAGCTCTTCCGAGATCGAAAATCCTCTCGATCAGGCACTGGTCTGAAGTTCGGCAGGAGCAGGATTTATCTCCAATAAAAATATTTAACCCAACACTCTTAAAATGGATGATAGAGACTTTGTCTGCAATCACCACTCAATACAAGAGGTGACACTAATCCCACTTTCCAACTGTACATAATGATAATGCTTTTCAACTAACTCACATTCAGTTATCCGTTTCATGTGATCAGTGACACAAGATGGAACAGTGTGTTAAATGAGTGAAAGAAGCCAAGGCAAAATTTGGGCCCTTTAAGCATGGTTTTGACTGCACTACTCGAACTTGGTTTGAGTTTAAGCCATGATTATCTATGCGGGTCCGAGTCTGGTTCTGGAGTCACTTAAATGTATTGGTTCAGCTATTCCCAGAAATAAAAAGGTAGCATAGGTAAATGGTTTCATAAACTACTGCTTGCCATGCTATTGTGGGTCATGTATGAGAGTTTTAAAAAATAAATAAAAAAATTATAGATAATGAACTATAGGGCTAGAAATGGGCCAGGGTGTGCCAGGCCCTGCCAGTCCATACCTCTATATGAGTGCAGCCCGAAATATTTTTTTTGGATTTTGGGCTGAGCTTTGGCTCGAAAATATTTTAAAATTTAAGGTCCGAGCCTAATCCGAACCTAATTGAATCGGCCCAAGACCTGACCTAAACCCCCTCCCTCTATTTCTCTCTCTCTCTCTCTCTCAACTTTCATATAACTTCACCACCTTCCATCTTATGTGATCCCCTCTGATCGCCAGCCCTTTCCTCCCCTCCTTTGACTCTTCCACCATAGCATGGCTACATAGATCGGAACCATCGTCGGAGCAGCTTGAAGGACAAGGAGAATGACCATGAAGATGCAAGATATAGTAGCATCGTGGTCACTAGTGACGTCATTGGTGAGGAGGTCCTGGATTATTCCATCTCTAATGATGGATCCTAGCTACCATCAAAGCACCATTGATGCCGGCAAAAGAACCCAACGGTTGCTATGGCATGACGAGGAAGGAGAAGCGGAAGGCAATATGAGAGCACGAGGAGGAGGTCGAGATCGTGGAGAGGGAGAGGAAGGCGTTCAAGGAGTGGGAGAGCCTTTGGTTGGAGGCGTCATCACACGGAAAGCCATGGAGGAGGAGGCTCGGAGGGAGAAGCTTCTTGAAGAGTCGCGAGAGGGGCTCTTAATCAAGCTGCACAGGATAAATCACGGAGCATATGCACGATGTATAGCACACAATCAGAAATTTGTGAAATATAATGGGGTAACATGATGTGTTATTCACCGTGGGATTTGGCTTGATCCAATTGCACCTGGTGCATGCAATACTTAGATAGACTTTGGGCTTTCGATAGGATTGGACTTCCGACTTACTAAAAGTATATCCAAGCTCAGACCACAAGATAAACAGATTTTATAATTAAGCTCAAGTCTGGCCTGAATTATTTTTGGATTAGCCCAAAGTCCAACTCAAAGTTAGACCGGTCCGAGTCCAGTTCTAGCCTTGACTACAAAGCAAAGGATTAGTTTTTTTTAAATATTCTTCACAGTGCAAAATCTCATGAAGGCATGATTTGCATCCGCATCTCTCACACAAATTTTTTGGAGACTTGACTAACTAGGTAAGTTGCCTAAGGTTTTGTTCACATGCATCCTTGCATCTGTACTGCCATCCTTACATCTATAACGACATGCATGTAGCAGGGGTGTAGCTCTAATGGCGAAACCCATGGAAGAGCATCGGGATGCTGCCAAGAGAATATGGTCCGAGATTGTCTAGAAGCCCCAATTACTAAACTCATTTGATGTTCTCGTTCAATGGCATCACCATCGCAGTTGCATCTTAAAAGAAGAATTCATCTTCATGCACCATGCATCATGTCGATTCAAGATTAACACATAAAAATGAATAAAAAAATTTGAAGTGCGTTGAGATCTATGCAAGATATGATCAAATGATCAATGTTGCCAAAGCGATCGATCATCCTTTCACCAATGGCATATCCCAGCAAGAGAGAACATGAGAGACCGAAAAATAAGGAAGGTAGAGCGTCGCACTTTAGCCGGTCAATAATGTGGTTGACTTGGTCAATAGAGACGGCTGCATGCAGGTGCTTTTGGCTTACACGTGCGTGCGTGTATGATTGGCACTCCGGAAGGGCGAATGCACGATATGAAGTCTTAAATCCTTAGTATTAAAGATCTTGAAAAGTAAATATATGAAAGACCACTTGATAACATAACAACTACAGCCAGCGGTGTCAGCAGATTCGGGTCGGGTTCCATCGTATCCTTCCCACTCAAAACATTTAGAAGATGCTTCGCTACGAGAATCAGAATAAAAATCAAAATAAATTAAAATTAAAATTAAAATATTTAATTTTTAATTATAATTAAATTAAAATAAAAATTTGAATCATTAAAAAGAAATGAAGATTAAATTTTAGATAAATTAAATTATTTTCATTTCACTCTAAAATCAAAATCGAAATGAAACTTCGTTCAACCAAATAGTTGAAATCAGAATTATTCATTTCAATTTTGATTTCAGTCTCCAACTCTTTCCAACCAAATACCATCTTATTAGATTTAGATTCAAATCCAAGCATGATTTAAATTTTATACCTATATCAGTCTTGGACCCAAAAAAATGTGAGGTGCCATGCCAAGTTTTGAGTAGAAATTAGATATATATTCAACAAGTTATTTTCCTATGCACTCAAATTTTTTAAATTATTTAATATACTCAAAATACTATCTAATGAACCTAAAAATGTAAAAGTATAAAAAAAAATCTAACTATTACTATTATTATTTAAAGGATCTAAAGTTATAAAGAATAGAAGAGATCAAGAAAAATTAAGCTCTATATAAATTTAATTTACAACAAATACATAATAGGGCAAAAGACTACAAGTCTACAACAAATGATATAGATAAAAATATATGGGTTATGATTTCACTTCTTTTTAAGGATGAATTGATAGAAACACCCTACACACACTAGCATGTTATCCGTGCGATGCACAGGATATCAATGCATGGGATATCATATATAAATAAATTTAAATTAAATATTTTTTAATTATATATACATAATGACAAAAGTTGATTATTTAAGATTTGGAATCAGGCTTATGATATTTTATTGAAAAAAAAATTATCAAGAGCTACAAATAATCTCTTCTTGTTAAAGATACTTTTCAGTGATTTTGTAAAAGTAGAGAAAATAAACTGGACCCCACCTTCCTCTCTCTCTTTTAAATTTCACCATGCGACTGTCCAAATCCATTCATTCTCTTATTAAGCCACCCCATCCTCCCCATCTATCCTCGATTCCTCACCTCTCATCCCTTTCCTTAATCCCATCTTCTCCTACTAAAATACTAAAATCATAAAGGATCACAAAATAGAAAATAAATCAATTACTTAAAACCATCAGTAGCAACTATGATAATTTTCAAATAAAGATAAAAAGATTTCAAAATGAAGATAACTTTTTTGAAATCGTTTCGATTTCCATAATCTCCTTCTCACTCTCCTCCCCTCCTTCGCCACTCTTTGTCAACTCTTGTCTCTCCCCACCGTCGCCCTTCGCCTCCTTATCACCTTCGCTAGCCACACCATGGCCTACTTAGATCGAAAAGTAGGAGGGAGGAAGAAGAAATAGGCTGAATGGATCAACACAGAAGCTTCCACCAGATCCACCATGGCCTCGCACCGAGGGCTCCCCCAAACCCTCCCCCTCCAGTTGTCGGCATAGATCGGAGCTCTCGGGACTTCGAGATGGTTGGCGGAGGAGGATCGCTGTAGATCCACCATGGCCTCGCATCGAGGGCTCTCCCAAATCCTCCCCCTCCGATTGTCGGTATAGACTGGAGCTCTCGAGACTCTAGGGTGGTCGACGGAGGAGGATTGCAAAGGAAGGTGGAGGGCGGTTGTTAGGGATAAACTCTGCTTCCGCTGAAGTCCAGTCTGATGCTTGACCTAACGCAATGGGTAATCACAGAAGAGCTTCGATCAGAAATTCTCCTCCAACGATCAAATATTAGTCAAACTCCTTCAGCTGGCCGAACTCCTTCCGGATCTCTCCTTCAGATGGATGTATACAGGAGCCGAACTCCTTCTGAACTCCTCCAGCGGTCGAACTCCTATAACGACCAAACTTCTTCCGAACTTTTTCTACGGTCAGACTTCTTCAGGAGTTGAACTCCTTTCGGACTTCTCCTTCAGTCAGATTCCTCCAGCGGATTGCTTCTAAATTTCAGCTAGCGCTCCTCTCGGATGATCCCCTCTAGCCATTCGAACTCCTTCAAAATTGATGTATATCGAAGTTCTTCACTGACCAATACCTGCTTCCTCCGAACTTCAATTATTTAGTCTCAACGAATGATCACTATCAGTCTAATGACACCTCTTTCTCTTTGTACCGAATCCCATGTGGCCCCGAGCGGCTTAATATCGGATAGCTACGACTGTCGCCATCAGTCTGCTATAGATGGTGCTACAGGCGGCGCCCCCTCCGTGACAGACTTCACCAAGCCTCAAGCGGCCCGCTATCAGATGGCTGCAGCTGTCACTATCAATCCGTTATAGACTCCGTCTATAAAAAAAACCCTCCAGATATGTTTTCTCTAAGCTCTCTTCTTCTTTTTGAAACTCTGCCGAACTCTTTCCTAAGCACTCCATTTTTGTTGACCAGAAGAGCTGACTTAATTGTCGGAGTGTTCTGTCGGAGCTACCACCACCGACTCCAAATGGAATTTTATTTTGTAGATCACCGACGGCAACCTCATCTTTCTCGACTTCAGCTCAATCCGACATCAACCATATTCTACAATAATAGAATTGGCGCTAGAGGAAGGGCCCTCTATTTTTGAGGTACCCTTATTCTTAAAGGAGTGCTTAATCGATCCTGTCGATCTTCTTCTTTAGATATGAGTCAGATCCATCTATTCCTGCTCCATCATCGACGCTTCAACCACCACCTCCACCAACGATCATAGTAGATCCGGAGTAGTTTAACCTGCTGATGCAGTGGATTCAGAGCCTTACTAAAATGGTGCAGGCCATGCGGCAGCCCCGATGGTGGTTCCATTAAAAAATCCACCATCGAGATGTCAGAAATCAATTTCAAGGAGGGGCATTTGAGTTAGCATACCCATCGCCCCTGGGAAGGAGAAATAGAGAGTAGAGGATTCTTGCTTGGATCATGGTTCTTCTCTGAAAGGAATCTTTCTCATTCATGGTTGGAAGCCTTTCAAGACCTGCGATCGAGTTGACGTCCTCGATCAGAAACTATGGAAGATGGATCGACGGATTGAGGAGCTCGGCCACGTCACCTCAGCTCACCATGACAACGTCCATACCGATCCCTCTTTCTCTCCCCAAATTATGCAAGAGTCCATTCCGTCGAACTTCAAGCTCTCTCTATTTGAAAGTTACGATGGAATCTCTGATCCGATCGATCACCTAGAAGCTTTCAGACCATAATGTTGTTCCATGGTGCACCAAACGATATATTATATCGAGCTTTTCCATCTACCTTAAAGGGAGCAATAAAAAATTGGTACTCGGCATTGACATCGGGTACGATCTTCTTCTTTGATCAGATGAGCCATCAGTTTGTGGCTTACTTCGTCAACAGCTGACGTCCGAACTGAGATTCAGATTTCTTGATGAATATCAAGTAGAAGAAGGAGGAATCCATCCAGACTTATGTCATCCAGTTTAATGCTACTGCATTAGAGGTCCAAAATTTGGACCAGTCAGTTGCGATGATCGCACTCAAGGACGACCTTCAGAAGAATGATTTACTATTTTTTCTGAAGAAGAAGTACCCTAGGAACTTTGTCGATTTGTTAGCTCAGGCCGAAGGATATGCCCATATGGAAGAAGCCTTCAAGTTGAAGGATGAAGAAGTCGTAGGAGAGCGATAGGTGGGCAAGTCTAGCAAATCTGTGACTAATGGAGGATCGAATGAAGTTCGATTGTGCTCATGGACTCTCCCCGAGCACAAACGAGGCCAAACTCCCCCTCGAGCTTGTCATTAAAGAAGCTCCGACAGAAAAGCACAAAGAAATTTTCTTCCTAAAGGTTTCACAACTACGTCCCCCTCAATGCTCCATAGACGTCGGTCTGAAGCAAGCCAATGGCGCTACCACAGCTAGAACCACCTATGAGGGAGGAACAATAAGAAGATCGGCCATCTCCCGACATCATCAATGCTATTTGAGGGGCTTAGTACTTCAGCGAGCCGCCATCTCTCAGCCTCAGAGCCAGAGGAAGCTTGCCTCAAATTGGGAAGGCCCATATAAAATAGAGGAGGTCGTCCAACCCAGAACTTATCATTTAAAGAAGCTTGGAGAAACAACTCTCCCATGATCTTGAAACTCAGAGAATCTGAGAATGTACTGTCGGTAATTTTTCTTCAATAAAACTTCTTTCTTTCAACATTATTATTTCTTGGTGCAAAAATTATGTCATAACAGAAAAAAAGCAATTAAAAGTGGTCATGTTAGGAACAGAAGGAGAACCTCGTTCTAACATGAGCAAAGTTGAAGGCCTCATTCATTTTAGACGAGATGGAGGAAGAGGCCTTGACAACGATCCTTATGTATCCCCACAGTCCGTTAGGAATAGGAAGAGAACCTCATCCTAACGTGAGCAAAGTCAAAGACCTCGTTCATTTTAGACGAGATGGAAGAAGAGGTCCTGACAAAGGCCCTTATGTACCCCCATAATCTGTTAAGAATGGAAGGAGAACCTCGTCCTAACATGAGCAAAGTCGAAGGCCTCATTCATTTTAGATAAGATGGAGGGAGAGGTTCTAACAACGGTCCTTATGTGCCCCCACAGTCTGTTAGGAATAGGAGAAGAACCTTATCCTAATGTGAGCAAAGTCGAAGACCTCGTTCATTTTAGATAGGATGGGAGGAGAAGTTCTGACAACGGTCCTTATGTATCCCCACAGCCCATTAGGAACAAGAGAAGAATCTCGTCCTAACATGAGCAAAGCCGAAGACCTCATTTCTTTTAGACGAGATGAGAGGAAAGGCCCCAATAATGGCCCCATTGTGTCCGACAACAATAGGAGACAGGATCTTCTTGGACCTCGACTGGAGATAAGATCTCCTCCGAGCTTCAACTTCAATGTCAACCTCGGTTGGAGACAAAATCTCCCCCGAGCTTCAACTTTAATGACAACCTCAGTTGGAGAAAAGATCTTCCACGAGCTTCAACGTCTATGCCAACAGGAGATAAGATCTTCTTCAATCTCGGCTGGAGATAAGATCTCTCTAAAGCTTCAAAGTCTACATCAACAGAAGATAAGATCTCTTCAACCTCAGCTGGAGATAAGATCTTTTCCGAGCTTCAAAGTCTACATCAATAGGAGATAAGATCTCCTTCAACCTTGATCGAAGATAAGATCTCCTCCAAGCTTCAGAGTCTACATCAACAGGAGATAAGATCTTCTTCAACCTCAGTTTGGAGATAAGATCTCCTCCGAACTTTAATGTCTACATCAACAGGAGATAAGATCTTCCTGAACCTTGGTTGGAGGCAAGATCTCCTCCGAGCCTCAACTTCAATGTCAACCTCGACTGTAAATAAGATCTCTCCCCGAGCTTCAACTTCAACTTCAACCTCGGCTGGAGATAAGATCTCCTCCAAATTTCAACTTCTACGTCAATAGGAGATAAGATCTCCTTCAACCTCGACTGAAGGTAAGATTTTTTCTGAGCTTCAAAGTCTACGTCAACAGGAGATAAGATCTCCTTCAACCTCGGTTGGAGATAAGATCTCTTTCGAGTTTCAAAGTCTACATCAACAGGAGATAAAATCTCTCCCGAGCCTTAACTTCAATGTCAACTTTGGTTGGAGGCAAGATCTCCCCCTAGCCTCAACTTCAACATCAACCTCGGCTGGAGATGAGATCTCCTCGGAGCTTCTACATCAATTGAAGGCAAGATCTCCTCCGAGTCTCAACTTCAATGTTAATCTCGACTGAAGATGAGATCTCCTTCGAGCATTAACTTCAACTTCAATCTTGATTGGAGATAAGATCTCTTCCAAACTTCAACATCTACGATAATAGAAGATAAGATCTTTCTGGACCTCAGCTGGAGATATGATCTCCCTTGAGCCTTAACTTCAACATCAACCTCGATTGGAGACAAGATCTCTCTCGAGCCTCAAATTCAACGACAATCTCGACTGAAAAAAAGATCTTCCATGAGCTTCAACATCTATGTTAACAGGAGATAAGATCTTCTTCAACCTCGAAGATAAGATCTCCTCCGAGCTTCAAGGTCTACGTCAATAGGAGGTAAGATCTCCTCAACCTCGATTGAAGATAAGATCTCTTCCAAGCTTCAAAGTCTAGGTCAATAGGAGATAAGATCTCCTTCAACCTCGATCGAAGATAAGATCTCCTCCGAGCTTTAGAGTCTATGTCAACAAGAGATAAGATCTTCTTTAACCTCGATCGGAGATAAGATCTCCTCCGAGCTTCAGAGTCTACGTCAATAGGAGATAAGATCTCTTTCAATCTCGGCTCAAGATAAGATCTCCCTTGAGCTTCTATATTAATAGGAGAAAAGATCTCCTTCAACCTTGGCTGGAGATAAAATCTCCTCCGAACTTCAACGTCTACATCAACAGGAGATAAGATCTCTCCCAAACTTCAACGTCTACATCAACAGGAGACAAGATCTCCCTGAATCTCGATAGGAGGCAAGATCTTCCCTGAGCCTCAACTTCAATATCAACCTCGGCTGGAGATGAGATCTCCTTCGAGCATCAACTTCAACTTTAATCTCGATCGAAGATAAAATCTCTCTCAAACTTCAACGTCTACATCAACAGGAGACAAGATCTCCCTAAACCTCGGTTGGAGACATGATCTCTCTCGAGCCTCAACTTCAACGTCAACCTCGGTTGGAGACAAGATCTTCTCCGAGTCTCAACTTCAATGACAACCTCGGCTGGAGAAAAGATCTCTCACGAGCTTCAACATCTACGTCAACAGAAGATAAGATCTTCTTCAACCTCGATTGGAGATAAGATCTCTTCCGAACTTCAAAGTCTACATCAACAGGAGATAAGATCTCCTCAACCTTGGCTGGAGATAAGATGTTCCCCAAGCTTCAAAGTCTATGTCAACATGAGATAAGATCTTCTTCAACCTCGATCGGAGATAAGATCTCCTCCGAGCTTCAGAGTCTACATCAATAGAAGATAAGATCTTTTTCAACTTCGACTGGAGATAAGATCTCTTCTGAGCTTCTACATCAACAGGAGAAAATATTTTCTTCAATCTCGATTGGAAATAAGATCTCTTTCGAACTTCAACATCTATGTCAACAGAAGATAAGATCTCTCTAGACCTCGGTTGGAGGCAAGATCTCCTCCGAGCCTCAACTTCAACGTCAATTTCGACTGCAGAATGAGAATATCTCCTAAGTTTCAACTTCAAACTTCAACCTCAACTGAAGATAAGATCTCCTCCGAACTTCAACTTCTACGTCAACAGGAGATAAGATTTTCTTCAACCTTGGCTGGAGATAAGATCTCTTTCGAACTTCAAAGTCTACATCAATAGGAGATAAGATCTCTTTCAACCTCGACTGAAGATAAGATCTTTTTCGAGCTTCAAAGTCTACGTCAACAGGAGATAAGATCTCCCCCGAGCCTCAACTTCAATGTCGACCTCGACTGGAGATGAGATTTCTTTCGAGCGTCAACTTCAACTTCACCTCGGCTGGAGATAAGATCTCATCCGAACTTCAACGTCTACGTCAACAAGAGACAAGATCTTTCTGGACCTCGGCTGGAGACATGATCTCCCCCGAGCCTCAACTTCAACGTCAACCTCGATTGGAGACAAGATCTCTTCCGAGCCTCAACTTCAATAATAACCTCGGCTAGAGAAAAGATCTCCCATGAGTTTCAACGTCTATGTCAATCAGGAGATAAGATCTCCTTCAACCTCGGTTGGAGATAAAATCTCTTCGAGCTTCAAAATCTACGTCAACAGAGATAAGATCTCCTCAACCTTCGCTGAAAATAAGATCTCCTCTGAGCTTCAAAGTCTATGTCAATAGGAGATAAGATCTTCTTCAATCTCGGTTGGAGATAAGATCTCCCCGAGGTTCAAATCTATGTCAATAGGAGATAAGATCTCCTTCAATCTTGGTTGGAGATAGGATCTTCCTTCGAGCTTTAACGTCTGCATCAACAGGAGATGAGATCTCCTTCAACCTCGACTGGAGACAAGATCTTTCTCGAGCCTCGACTTCAACTTCAACCTCGGCTAGAGATAAGATCTCTTTCAAGCTTCAAAGTCTACGTCAATAGAAGGTAAGATCTCCTGGACCTTCGACTGGACCTTGACTTCAACTTCAACCTTGACTGAAGATAGGATCTCTTCTGAGCTTTAACGTTTGTGTCAATAGGAGATGAGATCTCCTTCAACCTCAGCTGAAGAAGAGATATCCTTCGAGCCTCAACTTCAACTTCAACCTCGGTTGGAGATAAGATCTTCTCCGAACTTCAATGTCTACGTCAATAGAAGATAAGATCTTTCTAGACCTCGGCTGGAGACATGATTTCCTCCGAGCCTCAACTTCAACGTCAACCTTGGCTGAAGACAAGATCTTTCCCGAGCCTCAACTTTAACGACAATCTCGATTGAAGAAAAGATCTCCCATGAGCTTTAACATCTACATCAATAGAAGATAAGATCTCTTTCAACCTCGGCTGAAGATAAGATATCCTCCGAGCTTCAAAGTCTATCTCAACAGGAGATAAGATCTTCTCAATCTTGATTGAAGATAAGATCTCCTCCAAGCTTCAAAGTCTACATCAATAGAAGATAAAATCTTCTTCAATCTCGATCGGAGATAAGATCTTTTTCGAGCTTCAGAGTCTACGTCAATAGGAGATAAGATCTCCTTCAACCTCGGTTGGAGATAAGATCTCTCCAAAGCTTCTACATCAATAGGAGAAAAGATCTCCTTCAACCTCGACTGAAGATAAAATCTCTTCCAAACTTCAATGTCTACGTCAACAGGAGATAAGATCTCCCTGGACCTCAGCTGGAGGCAAGATCTCCTCTGAGCCTCAACTTCAACGTTAACCTCAGCTGCAGATGAGATCTCCCCCGAGCTTCAACTTCAACTTCAACTTCGGCTGGAGATAAGATCTCCCCGAACTTCAACTTCTACGTCAATAGAAAATAAGATCTCTTCAACCTCGACTGGAGATAAGATCTTTTCGAGCTTCAAAGTCTACGTTAACAAAGGAGATAAGATTTTCTTCAATCTCAGTTGGAGATAAGATCTCCCCAAACTTCAAAGTCTACGTCAATAGAAGATAAGATCTCTTCCGAACCTCAACTTCAACGTCGACCTTGGCTGGAGGCAAGATCTTTTCTGAGCCTCAACTTTAATATCAACCTCGACTGGAGATGAACATCTCCCCCAAACTTCTACATCAACTAGAGGCAAGATCTCCCCCGAGCTTCAACTTAATATCAACCTCGGTTGGAGATGAGATCTCCTTCGAGCTTCTACATCAACTAGAGATAAGATCTTTCTAAACTTTAGCTGGAGACAAGATCTCCCCCAAGCTTCTACATCAACATCAACCTCGGTTGGAACCTTTCAATATCAACCTCGGTTGGAGATAAGATCTTTTTCGAGCTTCAACCCCAATGGGTGCAGAGTCTGAAAAAAAACTTTGATAGTCGTCTTTTTTGTACTTTCTTTCTTTAAGTTTCGAACTCAGGAGTAGGGAGACTATTATTGAAGATAAATTCTGCTCCCATCGAAGTCCAATCTAATGCTTGGTCTAACGCAACGGACAATCACAGAAGAGCTTCGATCGAAAATTCTTCTCCAGCGGTCAAATATTAGTCGAACTCCTTCAGCCGACCGAACTTCTTCCGGATCTCTCCTTTAGACGGATGTATATAGGAGCCGAACTTCTTCCAAACTTTTTCAGCGGTCGAACTCCTCCAGCGACCGAACTCTTCCAGCGATCGAACTCCTCCAGCGATTGAACTCCTCTCGGACTTCTCCCACAGTCGAACTCCTCCAAGAGCCAAATTTCTTTCGGACTTCTCCTTCAGTCGGATTCTTCCAGTGGATTGCTTCCAGATTTCAGCTAGCGCTCCTTCCGGATGATCTCCTCTAGCCGTCCGAACTCCTCCAAAATTGATGTATGTCGAAATTCTTCACCGACCAATGCCCGCTTCTTCCAAACTTTAATTATTGAGTCTCAACGAATGGTTACTATCAGTCTAACGACATCTCTTTCTCTCCATACCGAACCTCATGTGGCTCCGAGCGGCTCAGTACTGGACAGCTATGGCTGTCGCTATTAGTCTGCTATAGGCGGCGCCCCCTTTCATGATAGACTTCACTAAACCTCGAGCGGTCCGCTACCAGATGACTGCAGCTATCACTATCAATCCACTACAAAAAGAGATCCTCCAGATATATTTTCTCTATGCTCTCTTCTTCTTTTCGAAACTCTGTCGAATTCTTTTATGAGCACTCCATTTTTGTTGGTCAGAAGAGCTGACTTGATCGTAGAAGGATTCCGTCGGAGCCACCACCACCGACTCTAAACGAAATTTTATTTTGTAGGTCACCAACAACGACCTCGTCTTTCTCGACTCTAGTTTGATTCGACATCAATTAGATTCTGCAACAACAGCGATGGTGCAAACGGTGCAGGACCAAGGGTGGAGAGAAGCCAGGGCAGTCAACGAAAGAGAATCACAGAGGATGGTGGAGGGCGGCGGTGTGAACAATCCAGTATTGAGGGCAGGGAGAAGCCAGGGTGGTCGATAGAGAAGAATCGCGGAGGAGGATAGAGGGTGAAGGATTAATGGATGGGTGGCTTACACTGTGTTTGGATTGGGTGTACATGATAGTTCATAAATGAAGGGAAGGGGAGGGTAATAAAGAAAAGGGAAGGGAAAGATAATGAAATTAATGAATCCTTATTTGAAAAATAAGAAGGATAAAAAAAGATACATACCTTATCCTTATTTGGGTAGAAGGGTTAAGAAAGGGGTTTAAAAATTTTTATGTATATTTTGATAAATATACCCTTTCTTATTATTATATATATTATTTAATATTTATGATATTTTAAATTATCTAAAATAGATTTATTAGATATTTTTATGTAAGATGTATTTGCTCCATGTACTAAAAAATTTTATACTAAAATTATGAGCTCGTAAGAACCTCGTTGTATATATAAAATCTCATATTATATATATATATAATTCTTATTAAAAATAACAGAAAGAGATCCGTCAAATAAGAAGCTCACTGCTACAACTTTATTTTTTTTAAAAAAAAATCAAATGAAGATAATATCAGATCTAAAGAAGCTAGCAGCATCGCTAGAAAAGAACAACATACTCTAACAAGTATATACATTAACCATAACATACCATACAACTACATATCCTGAATAAATTAGCATTCATAGCAAAATGGTATAATCTCATAACAAAAGTATCACAATACTATATGTCAATATAAAAAAATCATTCATCACTATAAACCATAATATTACCATATTATCATAGAAATATTATCACTACACCAATCCAACAAAATATTATAGAAATATCATCATTACAAACCATAATATCATAATATAGAAATATCATCACTACACATACTACAATCCAATAAAATATTACCATACACCAATACTAAGTCCATAAACTAAAAGCTAGGTGGAGAGAAAAAAATAGATAGTTACGAGAGATTACCGTCAGCTCAGATCAGATATCGATAGGTTCTAAATCTCTATCACCAGAATATGCCTTTCAAAGATCGTGATATCCAGATTTACATACGAAGAAACAGCCTGCAAGCGAAGAGATGGCTAGGGTTTTTAACTTATGCAAAGAACAAAGAATTGGTCTGTACGATTAGGAAGAGATTATATAATAACTTAGTTATAATTTTAAAATTTTATTAAGAATAAATTAGAAAAATAAAATTTAAGTATGAATCTTTTCCTCCATTGTACTTCAAATTGGGAGTATATAAAATTGAGTGAGGGATATGAAGAAATTGAGAGAATCCTTTTCTACCCTCCTTTATCTCTCAAAAAATTTTACTAAATAGAGATTTATTCTTTATCCTCCCCTCCCATTTTCTTATAAACCTCTATGTACCTCTAATCTAAATAGGCTATTAGAGTCCTTGGGAGTCTTAACCGGGTGGGAACAAAAAAAAAAATACATTGTGGGGGGGGGGACATGTCAAATGGAGGCATCACATTCATATGCCTCCATTTTAATATACATACTAGGTGTATTCTTGTATGTAAGCCACACACACACACAGATATATATGTGTGTGTGTGTGATATAATTGCATTGTAAGTATGGATTTATGTGTGTGTGTGTAATATAATTGCATTGTAAGTATGGATTTATGTGGATCCAAACAGAAATTTATTAAGAACTGGAGTCTAATTTTGGAACTCAAACCACCACTATTGAATAGCTTATTAGATTTAGTTTTTGTATGTATTTTTTGATCATTTTTTTAATGAGATTAGCAGGTCATTAACTTTTACTGACATCCTAACCACCACTAATAAGATATGAATTCTTTTTATCATTGCCTAATATTTGCACAGACAGATATCATCCCTTGCCACTTGAATGTAGCAAGCATGAGTTTGATTTTGCTGGAAGTTTGCTTTCAAAGTATAGAAAAGATACGTGACGGAAAAATATGAATTAGCCCCTCCCAATCTTTTTTAAAAAATAATTAAATCAAAAAAATATTTAAGTATTATTATTTGAGAATCTGATTGATGTTATAATGTTGTATCACCGACCGGCTGCCATGCAAGACCTGCCGTGCGAAGCGGTCCACCAAGCTTTGCCGTTCAGAAAAAAACCAGGCTTCACGCCGCATCCAGCCATCAAGACGCCCACAGCAACAGCGAGATTAAATACAACTTGTCGGAGAAACGCTTATGCCATCCGCTTAAGCGATAATTGATGCACCGATACCCGTCAGATCTTGATCGAACGGAGAATTTTGAGAATGAAAGCGCGGCATATTCGTAAATTCAGGAAACGCCAGGGGCGGCTCTCAGTCCGCGTCTGCTGCTCATTTCCGCTCCCCTTTCCGCCGTCCCCATTTCCATCGACGTCGCGAGACCGGAGCTCAGGGACGAGAAAGCGAGAAGAGATCGAGAGGTAGAGATCGAGATCAAGGTAGAGCTCGGATCCGGTCGGCAATGGCGTCTCAGAGAGAGCGCGAGAACTTCGTCTACGTCGCCAAGCTGGCCGAGCAAGCCGAGCGCTATGACGGTAGGGTTTCTTCACCCCATCTCGATGCCTAGGATTCCCTCTTCGATCGGTTCTAGGGTTAGGGTTTTGATCCGATCCGTGTTTTTTTCTCAGAGATGGTAGAATCGATGAAGAACGTCGCGAAGCTCGACGTGGAGCTGACGGTGGAGGAGCGGAACCTGCTTTCTGTGGGCTACAAGAACGTGATCGGGGCGAGGAGGGCGTCGTGGAGGATTCTCTCCTCGATCGAGCAGAAGGAGGAGGCGAAGGGGAACGAGAACCATGGGAAGAAGATCAAGGAGTACCGGCAGAAGGTGGAGTTGGAGCTCTCGAACATTTGCAATGATATCATGGCCGTGATCGATGAGCATCTCATTCCTTCGTCCTCCGCTGGGGAGTCCTCTGTTTTCTACTACAAGATGTGAGCCAAATACGAGATTTTGGGGCTGAGATTTGGTGTGTTATTGGGGATTTTTTTGGGGGTCTTGAGAAATTTATTGTTTGATTGTAGGAAGGGTGATTACTATCGGTACCTGGCGGAGTTCAAGTCCGGGAATGAGAGGAAAGAGGCGGCGGAGCAGTCCCATAAGGCATATCAGGTGTGTGTGTGTGTGTGTGTGTGTATATATATATATATATATATATATATATATATATATATATTTGATGTCCCGTTTCCCCTTTTCTCACAGTTAGAACTTATCCACTTTTTTATAGTATTAATTGTTTACTTTTATTTCTGCTTGAAATCTTTGTTGAATAACTTTACCTTTAGTCTTAACGAGCATTATACCAAAATTTGCATTTGGTTTCCTGTTTTTTATCCCGTGATCCATGAACAAGTATTTTTATGATTTCTTTAAAGTTTATATGTGGTAATTTGCCTTTTACATGCGTCATAAAACTATGTCATGTGCATGTGGATCTCTTTAGGTTTTCTTTTGCTTATTGCAGCACTATTGCCTAATTGAGTGATGAATGTCTTTGATTCAATGATTAAACTACGCATTGGTTAATTTTTTTAGAAAATAATCCAAGTTGATTACATGCACTAACCCTTAATTCATCTTAATGCCCAAAAGTATTTCTGTAGCTGGATATTATTGATTTGAATTGTGTAAGTTGCACGAAGAATCAAAAGTTCCGAGTAATTGCAGCTTCAGTCACCACATCTCACGGCTTGACAGCCCTTCTATTTTCAGTATCACAGCACCTTGATTAGGCTATTTGGAACATGATAGAATCATTTTCAACATGGTTATATGTGGCAGACAAGAGTTAGACACTGTGATACAAGAACTAAATCATTGATTTTCCTATCATAGAAGGCTTCCATTAGATGCAAAATATGTAAATTGATGCCTTTCACATATTTAGGTTTGATTATTTGATATAGGGTTTATAAATCTTTATGTGCCTCACTTTATATAAAAAGGAAATATCACAGTCCATGGAAAATTAGGATTGATCATTGGGAATTTTCAACAGAAGACTCAAGCTGAGAATTAATTTCATATGCTTTCAGTTGCCCTTGATATCAATGAATCAAGCACTTTTGTTTTTTTAATTTTGTGGTTGTACATTGATTCGTAGTTAATATTGAGCTTTCCTTTTGACCAATGTCTTTCATCTAAACCTTCTCCCCGACATTTAGAATCTTGTAAGAAAGGTTTATCATGTCAGTAGCAGAACCTATATCGGCTGCTTGGCGGTATGGTTTGGTATGCACTCGTGTGATTCTTGGGTCTATACTGACACAGTAGACCCAGCAAGGGAGGGGGAGAGGGAGAGGGAGAGGGAGTGGGAGAAGAAAAGAGAGGAAAAGAGAGAGAGGGAAGGAGGGAGAGGGAGAGGCGAAGAGAGAGGCAGAGGGAGGGGAGACAGAGAAAGAAAGAGAAGAAAAGAGAGGAAAAGAGAGAGAGGGAAGAAGGGAGGGAGACAGAGGGAGGGGGAGAGAGAGGCCAGGATAGGATGAGGGGGGGCTTTCTAGTCATCTCCTGTTCTCATGGATCGGAGGGATGGGGGCTTGAAAGCCCCCCCGCTCTCTTCTTTTGCTTTATTTCTTTTTTTGCTCCTCTTCTTTCTATTGGCCGCTCTCTTCTGTTTCTTTCCCCTTTCCTGCTCTCTCCCTCCTTCTCCCTTCTTCCCTCCTTTGTCCTTCCTCTCTTTCCTTCTGCATCTCTCCCTCCCCCGAAGGAGATGGGGGCTCAAAAAACACCAAAACCCCTCCTTCTCTCCTTCTATTGGCCTCTCCTTCCCTCTATCCCCTCTCTCTCTTCCTCTCTTTCCTTCTCCATCTCTCCCTCCCTCATCGATTTCTCGAATCAAGGGGCAGAACCATGCCAGTCTGCCCATGGTACATCTTGAACTAGGCAGTTTGCGGCGGTACAACATTACTTGCTTGTAAGTACTTTCGAGATTTTTTTTGTTTTCAAGTTTGTTATTTCTACTATATTGCTTAAAGAAATTAAATGCAGTTCTATTGACTATTATACATTGGTATTGGAGCAGGAGAAGGGAGGTGCAGCCTATTTTTAAGTAGTTTTTTTTTTTAAATTTTTTTGTTTCAATAAATAATTTTCTATCATGGAATCAATGATTAAAAGGTGATTGTAGCATGTGGGCATGCTGCATAGCACATATGCAGTTGCTGCTATATAACTATTATAGTAACCGCATATAGGCAATGCTGTACGGTCAGGGGACCACATCCATATGTCCAGTTGTGTACACCGCATTTTAAAACACTCCATGGAATCAAGGAGCTAAAGCCTTCATATGGTTGTAATATAACCAACCTAGATCCATTTTTATATAGATGTCATGCAACTCGATATATTTGATTTGGTTTATGCTTTTTCCTTTTCCTTTTCTTTTTATTATTTTCTTGGTCGATGTTATGGGAGCTTTTTCATCACTCAATCCCATCAATTGCTACCTTTTCACTAGGCACGGAGCCATTTCAAATCCTTCTTGGTTATTTTTATCCATGTTTTACTAGGTCATTTTCTTCTTCTTCTCCTTCTCGACCCTAAAGATAGTTCTTGATAACAATATAAATGAGAAATATAGTTTAAATAAGTAAAAAAAAGGGTCTGGTTCACATGTGGTGAAACCAATAGTAGTTAAGTTAAATTGCTAATGAGAATGCTGCAGCATGCATTTGGTTTCTTGCCGATGGTATAAGCAATCATATACATTTTGCTACTTCATAATAGTTATTCTGATGCTGCTTTCGTTATCCTAGTTCTGGTTCAACATCATTAAGATACCTAGTGGAAATTGTGAACCTTTTGTATCAAAATTATCGAGGTAGATAAAGATGTCTCATACTTGATGATAACATTGTTTGGACTTTCTTGTGGCTTGGTGTTTCTTAGTATCAACTCCAGTTGCAGCACTTAGGATTCTTATCATTTGAATTCAATTGCTAGGAAATAAAATGTGCTTGTTGGTTTCTAATCAAGCATCCTAAAAATGCCAGCTGGAATATGTCAGCTCTAAAGGCTATGACAAAGTTGGATTCAGTGGGGTGCACATGTTCTGCATGTAGTAGCTTTTTTCTGCAAATTTGCAGTCTATCAGCTAACAGATAGTTTTTTGTGGCTTTGGGCAAGCTCAATATTACCCAATCAGTGCTAAGCTTATTCTGCTGAAATAATATCTTATGGACGCTTAAGATTCTGCCTAACCAGGCCATATTCTATAAGGTTCTTTCATTTTGAAATGATCTTAGATTAGTTCCATGGGTCTTATCTGAAGCTTGCAGGATTGTAGTTTGTACGATTTTAATAAAACTAGATTGCTTCTGTGACAAGATTTAGTTTAACTTCTTCTCCTTATTCTCGTCCTCCACTCTCTTTTTCTCTCTCTATCATTTATGCTTCTTAAATTGTTGTTTGTATTGTCTAATATTATAGAGAATCTTGCTATTGTTGTGGTATGTTATCTGTTATAATGATATTTTTAAGTATATGCTCAACCTCTTTGCAGATGGCTACAACTACGGCTGAGGCAGACCTGTCTCCTACACACCCTATTCGATTGGGTTTGGCATTGAACTTCTCAGTTTTCTATTATGAGATCATGAACTCACCTGAGAGGTGTGCATTTACATTAGGTGTTCTGGTGCATTCGTATATGCTATCTTATTATGGATATAACATTACATAAAAATTGGTTTTAGGGCTTGCCACCTCGCTAAACAAGCTTTTGATGAAGCAATATCTGAGCTTGATACGCTGAGTGAAGAATCTTACAAGGATAGCACTCTGATCATGCAACTTTTGAGGGATAACCTGACCTTATGGACCTCTGACATCTCCGAGGATGGAGGTAATAGATGACCCACTCCGAGGACATTCCATTCAAGCACAGTTTCTATTACTCTGTGAATTCTTTAGGAGTACCCTCTGTGATCTCATTTTAATTTAGGTGTAATGCTATCACAGGATGTGCAAAGCTAACTGTGCACTTCTAGCACAATGCTGGTTTTTTCTACAATGTATATTACATTAACTTCTCTTTGTGCCTTCACAGCTACTGCCTTTGTTTTGTATGTTGGATACATGACGATGATGCCCACTCAATTTGCAATTTTCACTTCTTGGATTATGTATTACTTGCTTTGATATTGACTCCAGAAACTGAAATTTGATTATTTGAGATTAGGCATGTTCATGGTCCACTCAGGCTTCCTGGTCCACTCAGGCCCAAAGCTTTTTGGGTGGGCTTGAGCCAAGGTTTTAGGCCCACTAGGCTTGGCGCATCCTGGAAAGCAACCCTCTTTCCTTGAAATGTGATATGTATGTTACTTTCCAATACTCCACCCCCTCCCAACTCCTCCTCATTTGAGGCCCACGAAAGTGACTTAACTGCAGCAAGCAAAAGTGTTAATTCTATGACATGGGAGACCTAATTGGCTGCATGTGGGCTTAGTAATTGGCAACACCTCTTTGAGACAGAAAAAAAAGAACTTGCCTTGGGCTTTTTAAAAAATTATATAATGTAATAATAGTGAGAATCATCCTATATCTCAATATTCCTTTTAGTTAATTTGAGCAAGTTTGGGTGCTGAAACAGGTAATTGTGTTGTGAGTAGAACAGTTGAAAAAATATCGTTGCCTTCTTTCTGAAAAACTTTTCCTAATTCTTTTTAAGGACTTATGGAATTTGAATTGTTAAAAGTGATTATTTTTCCTGAAATATAGAAATTGTCGTTAAAAGAGATGCCGTTATTTTAAATTGTACAAATAATCAACATCTACCAATTTATTGTAGTCAAATTTTTGATAACACTGGTGGTTGTGTTTTCTAATATTTACTTTCATATATTGATGACATATCATGAAAGATTGAATAGTAGTGCTTTACCAAATTTCATCTTTGTTTCGTAGATATTGATACTTTGAAAAATATTGTTTGCCATGATTTCAAAAAGTTGACCATGCCATAATTCTATCTTATTCAACATGGTTAGGATTTGACAAACAAATTGGAGAAGACCTTTCTCTATCTAGTGCAATGCATCTGAAAGCCATGCTTTTTTTTTTCCTTTTTTCTTTTTTTTTTTTACACTGTTTTTTTGAGGGGTTTTTTTTTTTTTTCTGTGGAAGAATTTTGAATAAATATTTTTCCAGAAACACTCTTCTTTCATGAACACAAGATGAGGAACATAGTTAGAATTGCCCATTTTTTATTTAATGCACTTGGGGGTGTTTGGTTGGGGGGAGCTGGGATCTAGAATTGGGATCTAGAATCGGAATGGGAATGGGTGACTCCCATTCCAACCATTTGGTTGGAAGGAATCTCATTCCGATTCCGATTCCGGGGCATAATGGAAATAGCCCAATCTATCTAAAACTCAACCCCTACTCTCCCTTAAGTCAAATTTCCATTCTGATTCCGATTTTGATTCTGGTCACAAACCAAACGCTAAATGCTTCAAGGGTTTTGATCATTCTGATTTTGATTCCAATCCATTCCGATTCTCATTCCAATTCCATTTGCGAATCAAACACCCCCTTAATGGTAGAAGGGACTATGTTCAAATCTACAGAGGAGAATGAATCAAACTTTTCGTGATTACCTTTCATGGTCGTGTGTCGTCATTGATGTGTACTTGCCCAACTCAAGTCATTTAAGTCATCACACTCTAAGTCATTTAAGTGGGTTTATAGTTATAATGTTTAACGGGTGAGATGTCCAGAATTGGCTGAACTGCACTTTGGTGGTCATTTTGGGTAGCCAAGCATCCCGAGATCAACTTCAGGGTGCCTGCTTCCTAGCAACCAAGCATTCCCAAAGTTGAAATTTATTATTGAAAATTCAGCACTATTATGCTTCTATTTGAACTCATATTAGCCTAAAATCTCTTGACTCAAATATGCTTTGTTGGTTACACGCCTAGGGCTTGTTTGGGAAGTTCTTGCTGTATCCAGTGGGACCAGTGAGGAGGAGGGTGCGGGAGGGGGAGAAAGGGAACCAGAGCGGGAGAGGGAGGGGGGGGGGGTCACAGGCCCAATCTGTGGGATGAAAAGAAGACCTCAAAATCTTTTTTTAATCCTAACATGGTTGGGCCCACAATCCTCTGCAATCTTCCTCTTCCTTCTGCTTCCTCTCTTCCATCCCCCCCAACCCCTTGGGTGTACTTTCTCTCCGATAATCCCACTGGATTCGGTGGGATTTTGCCAAACATGCCCTTAAATTGTTTAAAGGCATAATGAAAGATAATATGATGAAAGCAATTCACAACCAAGGATTATTTCCTTGCAAAATTTTATCATGATGTTAAGTTTTACTTGAACCTCTTAACAAGGTTGTCAAATTGCCTGGGTGGTCCTAGGTGTTGATACATCTAGGATATGTGTATGGGATTGGATATCCTATGCTCATTAGATATTTCTAGAATACATGTTTGATACTTATATTGAGTATCATTTTTTTTTTCAACATAAAATAGTGCTATGGATACTTTTGGATACACCCAACATACTTCTAGAATAACTCCAAGAATGAATAAGAGGGTTTTTTCTTTCTATTATTATGAATGCTAGCCTTTAATGATGAATGGTTGATTTTAGAGTTCATGATGTTGATATTAAACTATCAAATATGGGTTGTAGTCTATGGATTCCACGTGTTTGGTCACCTGGGGTTACCCCAGGTGTGTGCTACACAGGAAACCCTAATTAGGGTGTCTTGGCTCACAAGACCAATCTGATTGGTTCTTGCTGGTCCTGATGATCTGATCCTTATGCCATTGGTATGGTCTATCTGCTTTATCCAATTGAGCCTGAGTTTTATAAAGACTCGAGAGATTTAAGAAAAACTAAGGATGATGGGCAAGTATGGGACCCTGAGGTTAACTTACAATATCCTATTTTGTTTGATGGTGTGCCAGTCACAAGGAAGAAAGTTGGACCAGCCTCACCATATATAAAGATGTATAATCATCCTCGTCCCTGGTAGATAGAATGGGCACAAATCTCCCTTTCTACCGATGACTCTTTGTACTCTATTGTGATGCTATTTTACCTCATTTCACTTCTGAAGTTTCTTGCATGTTATTGTTGTAACCTAGACATTGTGTTAGTTGTATGTTCCTTGGTATCTTCTATATTCTTGTCCAGTGTTTTCTTCATTCATGTTAGGTAAAGAATATGACTAGAAAATTTGAGATTTCATCCTTTAACCTTGTGTGTCTTTGTCTCACTACTTTCTGGCTCAACCTTTTGAGCTGATACCTAAGGAAACTACTTCAAATTTTAATGCTTTGTACCATTGGAAGATGCTTTCATAACTATATTCTTAAAATTTGGCTGCAGCAGAAGATGCTACTAAGGATGGTGCTGGAAAGGCTAATGCAACTGAAGATGCTGAGGTTGGTTTCTGTAATTGATAGAAAAAGAATTCTTTTGAGTTATAAAGATTAGATGATTAGCTTACTCTTTTGCAGAACCAGAGATTGTTCCATAAATTGAACTAAATTATTGTATAACAATTTTTGCAGTGAAGCAGAGCAATTGCAAGTGATGGTGAAGTAGGACAGGAAGGATGAGGATTCTGAAGACATCCTTGGTGATTTTGTTTCTGTTAGTTGAGTTTTCAAGCATCTACTCTTTGTCCTTGTGCTTGTTTTAATGGGCTTCATTTGCTAGTCGGACATATATGTAAGTTGGCATCTGAAGATCGTGTTCCTTCTACGTGTCATCCCATCATTCTCATGCTTCATAATTTATAGTATTGTTGATATGGTGTGACCGCTTTCAGGAGTTGTGACATTAATTGGTGTTGACTGAAGGAACACCGTTTTAGCCCAGTTTTTTTGGGGATGTGTTGTCAGGCTCCCCCCCCCCGCCCCCCCTCGAACCGAAACTGCTGACCTTATTCTGGTTAGTGAAACAAGTGATTGACTCTATGGAGCACACCAGGATTTGACATTGTGATGAATGGGCATAAGAAAATGTGATGGATGTGATGATCTTGGTAATCATTAATATAGCTGCTCAGTGATTCAAAATATCTCTAGATTTTCTCAATGATTTACAAAGGGTGGATCTTGGTGCAACGGTAACATCGTTCTTAGATGTCATGGGTTTGAGTCGCATTTAAAACTCGAAAATATCTCGTCATGCATTCAGGTACGGTTGCTTACATTTGATCCTTTCTGGATCTTGCAGTGGTGGGAATCTTTGTGCACGAGGATTGGTTTAGATTTTTGTGACTTTTAAGTTTAATAAGTCTGATAGGTGGTGTTGTACTGGATGAAGATGGTATAATGATTCTCTGAAACAGTAGCTTGTGCCTCGTTATGGAGCTGTTGCATACCATATTTCTTGTTACGGTGGCTGTGGGAATGATGGATTTATTGACTGAAGAAGGTTCTTTAAGGCAGATCACTCTGGGCATCCGTTTGGAAGATCACTATTGTCGGGCGTTTGATGATACGATCTGTATTTGTTTTGAATGCTCCTGATAAGCAGTAGATAGAGGGGAAGTTTAAACTCCTTGTTCGGGTAAACCATGGTATCCAGCATTGAAATTTTTCGTGCCAAGATTATAAGATCGTAGGTTTCCCCGCATATATATGACATAAGCCGAGAGCACGGTTGCTCGCCACCTGCCCGAAAGAAAGAAAAGCACAATGCCTAAAAAAATATATATTTTTTTTCTTCTGGGCCCGCACGGTGAGCAAAAGTATTTCCTATTGGTGGACCAACTCTGGGATGCTTGCAGTGTTGAACTACGACTAGGGGTGGAAATGGGCCTGGGCTGGGCCAACTTTAGATGGGTTTACAGGCTTTTTTTTGTTTTCGTCCTCTTTCTTATGCACCCGAGGCTTTTGAGCGTTTGGCCTTTTTGCATGGAGGCATGTTGGCTCATCGACGAAAATAAAAGTTGCTGTAGTATCATTTTTGGAGTAATGGTGTGATGGCAATCATTTCATGGAAATAAGAAAAGTTTCTTGACACCAGATGCTTGGGACAACCATCCTGGATGATCCTCCTCTTCATGGTACAGGAGTGCAACCAATATGTTTCTAACAGCCATTATGATGTCACTACGATTATTATGTTGGTTTTCAGGCAGAACGACGCATCATGGAAGCATCTGGCTCGGTTGAACTACCGTAGTCCCACCAGCTCATCTGAGAAGAGGGGGAAGCTTTTAGAACTATGGAGCAATTTGTCCGAACTTCGAATCATCAGGCTGCTAAGCTGTGCCAAAGTCGCTTTGGATGGGTTGGAGAGAAAGAAGAAAACAATATACGTACATATAAGTCGTTGCAGGCTAGTTGGTTAGGATGCTGGTCCACTTAAATGAAGTTGTTCTACTCAGCCATATCTCAAATTTCAGTTAGTTAAGTCCAATAAACTTCTGCTGTCATCTTCATTGCCCTAAAAAGCAAGCATCACTCATTCCATGAAGCCACCTAGAATAAAATAAATTTGCTTTTGTTACTGAATTTATGCTTCTTCGTCACTAGGTGTCTTATGAACTAGATCTTGCTATTTGATTTGAAAGCTGAATCAATTGAATTTGGGCTTACATTTTAAGACAATGGGAGTCGAACAGGGTTGTGCTCAAGATATCGAGTGATTGTACAGGGGCAATCAGATGCCAACTGATATCAAACCCTTGCTACAAGAGAACCCAATGATAGTCTACATGACACTATCCATGGAGAACTGCTGTCTTTATTTTTCCGAACTACAATGATGTGGATTGTGGAACAAAGATTCTGGGACAGCACTGCTCTTTGGTTGCTGACATGGATCACAAAAACTCCACAAGAAATACGAATGAAATTGATTCCGAGGTGACAAGGCCGCTAGTTGCTCATTGTGGAGCCTAGTTCTCCACTGCTTCATGACCTTGACGGTGTTTCCTGTGGTCATGAAAGGATGGGTCCAAGCAATACGATATATATTGGTATAACTTGAATATTTTATTTACCCATGTCATTTAGACCATGCCGACACCATGTACAAAAAATAAATATAAAAAGAAAAAAATCGCACAATTTCAGTCTAGTAACAAGTTCTCCCATTATAATAATAAGATGTATTGCATATAAAGCATAGAAATTGGTGTTTAGATTTTAGCATTGAGCATTAATTTCACACATTGTCATAATTCAATCTAACCTTGGAATGCAACCTCTGTCGATTATAGGCATGAATAAATTTTGAAATCCCTGTCAATGCCAAGTGTTATGATTGCTTCTTTCCCACATTAATTCTCAAATAGAAACCTTCTTCATCCATCTATAAGCCATTTTGATTTGATAAATAAGATGTTTTGCTGCTTGAACCGGTGGGTTATTATATATAGGCGTAGATGTAGGCCCCTGATTTCAGGGGTCACAATAGAGTCTTTTTTTACATATTTTTTTGTGTCTGAAATCATGAGCATAAGCACATGGCAACTTGAACTGGTTATTCCATTGCTTTTTACTACTTGCACAAAGGGAACAGAGAACTTTTTCTACGGTTGAGCTTCAGATAGCGTAGGGCTAACGCTAGCCTTCCCTTGAGCTCCCTTTTTCTTTATTCTTATTATGCTAACAACAGTGCTATCCTATTGGTGGTATTGAGTACATGAAGCACCGATCAACCTTGATATTTTCTTAGTTGAGGGAGACTCCAAGGCCGGCCCAATGGAGTGCGTTCTAGGCATGCTTGTCCCACCCAAGCACTTGGATGCAATACTACAATAATTCAAGAATCTGATTGATTGGACAACCATTATTTGAATTGTCTAAATGCTTTCGAACGATCAAACAACAATTACAGTGTCGACCACTAGATCATGAATCTTTTGGGATATCATGATTTGCCTAAGAATTTATAGATTTTGATTTTGTACGTCCTTAAATTTTTGGGATGAAGATCCATGTGGGTGTATATTTAGTCCCAATATCAACTATTTGGTTGGAAGATTTTGGATGTTTATATAGAACTCAAAATTTTATTATTATTTTTTTAGTTAAGATGGCATGCAAGTCTAGTCTCCAAATTATATACGACTGCTGACTACGTAGTGTGTGTATGTTATAGGTACAGATGGGATGAGTTTTATTTATCATCAACATCTCTATCCATCATCTATCATAAAACCGCAGAGCGGTTGCATGCATTAAGAGCAATATAAGCATAACAAAGCTTATGTGGATTATTTTCATAAATTTAGATGGGGCTCATGTTACATATAAGTCAATAGATGATGATGATTGTATTTCCAGCATGCCTTCACATACATATTTTGTGTATCATGGGCATCATTAAATACGAGTCTTGTATAACATTAGTGTTGTATACAAGCATAGAAATTGTCAATTACAAATTTGGTGCGACATAATTTGCTAATAGTTTTTCATGTTATATATTTTGTTTTCCACTTGAGTGAGGCTAAATCATTCTTTTCATGAAAAAAATCAATACCTATGTTAAGCTATGTAGTGTAAGTTAAGCATGCCTTAAAATAAAGCTGTCTTGCATGACAAAAAAAAAAAAACATAAAAAAATTAGGATAAAAGAAGTTAAATTCTAGATTTTTTATAAAATTTATATAATGAAAACTACCATCTAATAGAAGTCATGAGAAAAGTATTTGGAAGCGGCAGTATCCAAATGTTCACACAGGGAGACATTAGAAAACGAAGAAAATTCATTCACCTAGAAGGAGAAAAACTGCTTCTACGGTTAAAGTTCACTTGTGCTGACCGATGGTGCCTACACCGCAGATCTAAACGCGTCACATGCACTCCGCGGGAGTAGAAAGGCAGTGTGGCGTGAGGGCGGAGGAAAATAACGAAATTAAGAATTATAATTGTAATTATAACTATAATTATATTTAATTAAAAAGATTAAAAGAGATTAATAAATTCGGAAAGCTTTATAAACCCCAACCAATGGACCAAAACCGGCTTCCTAGGACCCTCTGTTTCTCTTTCGGCAATTAGCTCACCGATTCGCTTCTCCTCCCTTTCCTCTCGTCCTTCGGTCCCCACAAACGAGAGAAGCGGAAGCCCTAGCTCCGGCCCCGAATGGCGAACAGCAATCTACCTCGCCGAATTATCAAGGTAAATTCCCCATCGGTCTGCGTCCGATCCGATTCTTTTTTCACCGTCCATCCTTTTTTCTCCTTCGATCTCGATGGAGGAATGGATTTGATGCCTGTTTATAGGGTTTTGATCTCCAGTTGTTTTCACGTATTTGTTCTTGTTTTGGATTTCTCTTGTTTCTGATTCTGGTTTCTTGGGTCCCGTGATGGAGCAGGAAACGCAGCGCCTCCTCAGCGAGCCAGGTATCTTGAAAATTCTTTCGATATCGTTCCATTTGTGATTTGCTTTCGTGCTGATCGCTTCGGAAAACCTGTTTTCGACTCGACATGTGGTTATTTGGAGATGTTAATGGCTCTTCAATGTTTTTTTGCTAAATTTAGGGCGGCGGATTTTTGGGTTTTTTTTTCTTGGGGAATCGCTAATTTAGCTAGGGTTTTGGTTAATTCTTGCGGTGATCTGTTGCAGCTCCTGGCATAAGTGCCTCTCCATCAGAGGACAATATGCGCTATTTTAATGTGATGATTCTTGGACCGACGCAGTCTCCATATGAAGGTGAATAGCTTGCTAAAAACTCGTTATTGCATGTCCATTCGTTTCACAAATTGGATGGTTGATGATTTTTCACGTCTTGGTTGGAATGCCATTGACGGCATCTCTTGTCTGTCAATCTGGTAGGATAACCTGCCTTAATGACGTGACAGTTGCTGTGAATTATTTCTTCTGTTACGTGTGAAGATGTGCAAATCCTGATTTGAGGGTTGTGTTTATCTCATTGCTAGCTATAATTGATTCGTACTTCGATGTTTGGCATGTAACAACATAGCGGAAATGTGCTGCCATGACTTTCTTCCAGTCAAGCTTGATGCTGATGAGATTTTTCCTTATTATATTAATGGGATACTTAAATTTGCAAATGCTTATATTCATGTGTTTTTCCTTATTTTAGATCAGTTGATGTAATTTGCTTACCAGGATGCATCATATATCAATGATATTTGAAATTATGTTTTATTTGATCTGTACAGCGCAGTTTATATGGGTTTTTTTATTTCTTGTGTCATGACATGTGTTGCTCTATGCTATATATTATAGTTTGACTAGGTTACTTTCTTCTCTAATTTTTTTGTGCTTACGTTAAGCTATGCAAGCTTGTTGGTCAAGTAGGACAGCACTACTTTAAAGTCATGGGACCAAAGCCAGCTTCCCTTTAAAAAGAAAATGTCTTTATAAAAGATGGCTGTAATCATGCTTACCATTAATTTCATTTTTCTTTTCCTTTTTTTTTCAAAAAAAAAAAAATCCAATAATCTGGTTTGGACTCATGATTTTGATGTGTCTTAGTTTTGGATGCTTGTTCCAAGAATGGAATGTGCAGATTCCTTGGTTTTTATTAAGAGTTGAGAATCATGGGGACATTGATTGTACTTAATCTCAATGGTGTTTTTTGGCATGTATGTGAGAAATCAGCCTTTTCTAGTTGCAAAGATTGGTAATGTTGATATTTTTAGTACATCCTTGTAACTGTATTGTAATGGTTTAGAAATTTGATGCGGACCCTAATGACCTTATATCTATTGTTTAGTTGGGGCTGTATACCCTACAGCAGTTCTATTATTTATGTACGGTGTAGCTTGTTTTTTTGTTCATTCTGTCATCATCCATTGTTTGTGCCCTATGTGTCTATACAGTATCAATTAGAATTATTTTGCATGTTAGAATACAAACAACTCAAGATGTAAGAACATACATCATGACATTTGGCAATCACAAGACAAACAACTTAATAGTAGTGTATGTCTTAGTTCATACTTATTTACCAAATATGCTAACTTATCCAACTTGTTGACATGGTTTAACATGTTTCTCTGAACCAAGGCCTAGAACAAATCTTGATTAGGTTCATGCATGAGATTGGATATCTAGATTTGATTTGATGCATTGTTGTGCCTGACTTTGCTTAAGTAGATTGCTCCAAGGAAATATGTTTTTAAGTGGCAATGACAATGTGAGATTAAGATTTGTAGGATCCCACTGTTATCTAAGTGATCTACTAGCATGAGTAGAAATAATATTGATAATACTTTCTTAAACAGGAGTTTGGTGCAGGATTGGATCAATTAGTTAATTGATTCGAGTTTGTATCTTGTGTGCTGGAGGACTCTTAGGTTAGGATATGGTCAGTTTCAAGCTCAATGACTTTGTAACCAGCCTTAGAAATGATTAGGATATGTATCATATGTACAGCATCACAGTACTACATATAAATGTAATGTATTTTTAGCAATGTACATGACAAATCCTATATTGTATGTGATATTGATCAATGTTATTTCATGTATACAATTGGTTGTCATGAACTAATAATGGATGAATCCACAGGTACATGCAATGGCACAATAGAAACAGGTTTAAGATTTATCAATAATCTGATGGAGTCCAGTTTATTAAAGTTTAGGAAGAAATAAGTTCGATCAATGGTATCATAGAGGTAGTTAGGCAATTGATTATTATATTTCTAATATTTACACCAATATTTTTCTTTAGATAAAGTTTTCTCAAAAAACTAATAATGGTGTGGTAGAAAATTTAACAAACCTGTAGACTCAACTCGCTTAACAATGACCAAATCAGGAATATGACTCTTCTACAAACAAGTATGATCTTTACGTTGTAATTACCTTGTTCCGATGTTGAAGTTAGCCATAGCATTAAGCCTGGCCCTAACTACTTGTGGTTGGTTTTTTGAATCCTTGTTCGCCAAGCATTTCTTTTTAGCACATCCTTTACTGTTATTAAACCAGAATGCGGTAGCATTTATTTCATAATTTTACATTGCTTTTGATGATTGGTTATCAAGATAACATCATACGTCCACCTTGTAGGCTTAGATCTGGCATTTGCAGTATTATCCTGTTTAAAATGTCAAGAAAACAGAAAGTATAGTTTACTATGGATTAACAGTTCATGATTTAGGTTGCTTATGGCTGGAGCTAGGCATGGACTCACTGGGCTTGGCTAGCTTAGGGCTTGGCCAGGCTTATCAAGATGGGCCATGGGCTTGAGCCTAGGCCTCAAAATTTGTGCTTGAACTTGTTTTGGGCTTGATCTGGGCAGGCTCAAGCTTGACTTTGGTTCGGAATGCAGCTTGTTGACCCTATAAACTGATACATTTTACACTTTTGACCCTGATACTTTTTAACTCCTAATCCTTTCCCTTCCTCTCCCCTCTCTTCTCTGTGTGCATGCTCGATGCCACCATTCATAACCGCTCTACATAGCTGCTGGTGCTTTTGCTGCTGTATGCCACTAGCAAAGAAAATTTGTGAGGTTGTGAGATCGATTCTCCTCCACCTTCAAAAAAATGAATGGTGATGCAGTGAGCGGAAAGCAACAGTGGAGATGTTGTGGTGAGCAACATGCAGCAAAGGAGAGCATCTAGCGGGAAGTGCGCAGCAATGAGTACATGATGCAATGGGCAGCAAATGAGAGGATTAGTTGTGGTGTTTAGGCTGGGTTCTACAGGATTTAAACCAATATTTTTTGTGAACTGCTTTGAGGCAAGCTTAGAATTAGCAATAGAATAATGGTTTGAAGATTAGAGGTATGGTGGTCTAGTAAAGGATTTTTTTTAAAAAAATCTAGTGAGAAGTAAATAAACATATCAAAAAGGTAACTGGGTTTTTATGTTGAAATAACAATCAGGCCTTGGTTTGAACCATGCCTGGCCTAGTCATGCCTAGGGCTAAACCTGATATATATATATATATATATATCAGGCCCAGGCTAGGTAGGGCCTGCCTTCATTTAATCCAGGCTGAGGTTGAACTTATGGTGAGTGGCCCAAGCCAAGTCCATTATAGCTCTACATATGATATTGATTATTTTGGTATCATTGGATTGTTAATTGTGGTAAGTAATATGTGCTAGGTGACTTAAGATGGACGTATATATTGAAGAGCTAACGACACATCTGAACTTGAACTACCTTGGTTACGTACTTCAGCAGCAGGGAAGTAGAGCTCAAAAAGGAAGAAAAGGGGAGTGGAAGTGCCTAAGAAGAGTATATGTTAGATCTCATTACATTTTAGAAAATGACTTAACTACAACCCGTTATACTTTTTAAGAAAATAAAAATATGGATATTAAAAAAAGAAAGATGAACTATCAATGTCACATATGTTATGAAACTACGATTAAATTTGACTAAATAATGTTGGAAGAAGAACATACTTGGCTAAAATGAGTTGGAAGCATTAGAATGGTGGGTGCAGGAGTAAGATCAAGATTCTGAAGTGGGTGAAACACCTTAGGTAGAATATCCTGTCTCCTAATGTAAAATCGCACTTGGAGACAAGCACAATCTAAATCTGAAGCTGATAAGGCATGTGGGATTCAAACTGTATTAAAAAACTGTTAGTTTATGAGAGTTGGTCTGGATGTTGCTTCTCTCTGATTCAGAGATCAGAACCAGCACTTCTGAAGACCCAATTATCCATATCTGATTCTTTTGCATAAACATGGTTATATAGTTGATTTTTTTTTTACTTGAAATAGATTTTCACCTACTAAGACTCTTAATGAATCTTAAGTAAATTCCTATAGAATTACCATATTCTGAAAGAAATTCCCATGTAAATTTTGTGTTTGATATATATTTATATATCTGCATTTGGACCACTTAAATGGGTTGAGAAAACCAACCTTCTGGAGAAAAGGTCAATATGGCTCTCTTTCCCCATGAAGCTTAATTATTTTTGGTTATTTCTTCTATGATGGCTACTAATTGTGTTAATATTTTGGACACTGTTTTCTAATTATTTATGAGTTATTCCGTGTATTTATTTTGTTCCAATTTAATTAAGGGTGAGCTATATTTTATGGGTTCCTGCATCTTAATTCTGGGTTCTTCTACTGATTCCTCCATGCATTGACTTATAATTAGATTGTGTCCCATATTCCCACACTTGTATCAATCTCAGTGTTGAAATTGAATGAACATACTGATTTCTGCCATCAGATATCTGTAATTAAAGATGCACTTTTTTCGAGAATGAGGATATGCAAAAATGATTTAAATTGTATTTTTTAATCAATTTGGTCTTTTGATTTTTATTAATATGAAATATCATCTTTATTTTTTTGCCTTAATAGGAGGGGTTTTCAAGCTTGAATTGTTCTTACCTGAAGAGTATCCTATGGCTGCCCCAAAGGTAAAACCGCTGTCAATAGGAATCCCATGGATCATTTGCATATTGTTAATGATGGACTGTTCGGTAGTTGTTCTAAAAAATCTTTGAAGGCTAATTTGCATTTAAATAACTAATTCACTCTCACTTAATCCAAAGATGTGTCCTGACCATATGGTACATATAAAGAAAAAATGGTAGCCTTACATATTATTCTTGTGTGAAGTGGAACTGACAAAATTTATGTATATCACTTTCTGATTCGACCTTTCGAAAAAAGAAAAAAAATCTTGATGGTCCATGCATGTGGAAATTAGTAATTTTTGTCCAATTTGGTGTTCTCTTTGTGCATATGTGCACCACGATGGCTATGTGTATTGTAAGCTGACTGCGATCATTGCTTGTATAGTTTTGAAGAAGACTTCCAACTTTTAGTTTTCTGTTAAGCAATTTTAGCAGATGGACATAGTGGAAAAATCTGAGGATCGTCATTGGAGCAGTCACAACCTCAGTGATAGGATGGCTGCATGGATCCATAGGTGTGTTGCACAATGACCTGTCTATCACTGTTGCAGATGGCCACAAACAGAGATAGCATTTCTTCCAGTAAGGAAGAGAGTAAATTGTGCAAAATGTCATGTATTTGCTCCCCATTTGAATCTGCCAGGCCTCAAGCACTAAAATTTAGTCATTGATGAACATATGGTGTTCATTTCATGAAAACTCTAACACATCATAGGAGCATTATTGCCATGAAAATCTATGTAGAATTATCTCGTTGAATTATATACTCATCATTCAAGTGATGGTTGTGACATGCGAAAAACTTTAACAATTTAAACTGATAAGCCATTTAATTGTGGTGTTGACCTATAAAAGTTATTAGTAATACTGCCTAGCATGTGCTATCTTATGAGTCTACTATTTGCTTGTAGCACCTTGAATAATTTGTGGGGGGTTGCTTTAATGTGCTTTTCCTGTATTAAAAAAATAAAATTATAGCCAAAAATGCAACCGAGGTTAGTTATAGCAAATAATTATTGCACGTTTCCCCTCATTTTTAGTAATTTTTGTTATATAAAAAATTGGGCTGGAATAATGATGGGATCATGAAAACTTTCTGTCACATATCAATGGTTAAAAGATTTTAAGTTTAAAATGTTTCACAACACAGAAAAAGTTGCAACGGGAGGGCAGGCATGATTAAGAAATGTCCTCTTAGTTGTGGCGTAAACATAAGCTTTATATTCTTGTTTGTATGCATTCATACTATAGATATATCGTAGATAACTAAATAGTGGATGGTAGTATGATCGCTGCCTCTCATTTCTGATGTTTCTTGTGCTTCTGACTCATGTATTTCTGGTTAGTGGTTTTGAATCAGCAATTGTAGGCACTGTTTCCTAAAAATGTAAATTTTGAAATTTAAATTTATGAAAAAAACCATGGTTGTATATTGGTCATTGTTAATTCTGATAAATCAAATGATGCCAATATGACAATGCCAGGAAAAAAAAAAAAACTCTAAATACTGGTGTTATGTTAGTGATTACAGAATGCTTATATAATAGCCATCTTTTGTGTTTGTTTTGTGATGAATAATTGTTAATATCATCATGACCGCCATTATTCAAACAGCACGTCCATAGCTCGAGAAGGGCGTCCTCTCCCTCATAGACCTTCTGCTACTGTTCTTGCAAATTTACTCTAAGTTCACTTCTTGTCATTAACATTATTATTTCCATTGTTTGGTCTTCCAACATTGACAGGATATCAACTAAAATCTGATTCCAATTTATATTTTTGGTGTACTTACCATGTTAAATTGTAGGACATGCTTGCAATGTTCACAGTTAAAGTCTCGCTAATTGGATCTCTATTTGTACTTCATGTGGCTCTCTATAGCTGATGATTCTTCTAATTGCTTATGACAGGAACATGTGCATTAGGAATAAGCATAGATTATTTGTCACATTGGGCATCTAATGTACCTGTTAATGGTCATCCACTCGTATTTATTGTTGTGAAAATTAAGCAATGTTGCCTTTCCATTTGGTTTACCTTTTTTTTTTTAAATATATATATATATATATATATATATAAGAGAAGTACAGGTTATGAGGGAATATCTTTACTCATTTTTTTCCCTATGCAGTCAATATCTTATTTTGTCTAATGACTTTAAACATAACGAGATTTGTTATATGTGATGTTCAATTGCGTTATTCTTTTATGACCAAATCATTTTAATTGCCATCTTTATTTAAATTCGTTTCGACTGCCCTTCTATTATCTTGGTATTTTAGTATTTTTATTGTACCCCTAGGCATTTATGATCCATGGAACTAGCTAAATTCTGATATTTGAGGCTCTTGATCTTGATCAATTTTAAGCATTGGTCGACTTTGATCTCGATCATTTATGGTTCATATTGAACCGTCTATCTACTTTTGGTTTAATTGTTGATGAAACAGGTTCGCTTTCTCACCAAGATTTACCATCCCAACATTGACAAGGCAAGCAGATTGCGTTCTTTTTTGTGTTATCTTCCTGGAGGGAATGCATTTTGAATTTAATATTTTGATGCATGCAGCTTGGAAGAATATGCCTTGATATTCTTAAGGACAAATGGAGTCCAGCTCTTCAGATTCGAACTGTACTGCTGAGGTAAGATGATTATTTCCATTGCACTATTACTGTTGGTACTGTTTTTTTAATGATTCCTTATCGCTGGTTAGAAGGAAATCTGTTTCCTCTAGGACAAATTTATTTTCCTGTTTTCATTTATTTTTTATTCTTTCTGAACTACTAATTAGGGCTGTTACTACTGAGTTTTTATGGATTTGAGACTTGAGGGGTTATGTGCAAGTTAGTCATGATCATCAAGAAATAAGTCTCAGAAAAATGATAATAGCACCCCTTGATTAGATAATTCTAATCAAGTTATGGTACTGGTTTCATTAGCTGTTGGCTTGATTTTATTGAGGTTCATCAATCCTCTGTTGATTAATCGATGTCGTCACTTTTTTTTTTTTTTTTTTTATCAGTATTCAAGCGCTTCTTAGTGCTCCAAACCCAGATGACCCACTTTCTGACAACATTGCAAAGCATTGGAAGACAAATGAAGCTGAAGCTGTAGAAACAGGTTAGATTATAATCCTATGGGTACCAGGTCGTGATAAACAACCTGGTCATTTAACTTGATGATGATTCATCCATCTGGATATTGCTTTGGCTTGTATCGCTATTTTCACTTGATGGAGGAACTACTTTGGAATTGTACAGCCAAGGAATGGACACGTCTATATGCCAGTGGGGCATGACAACATTGCAGCTGTTGTGTGCCCGTGATAACTTTTGTCCACTCTGGAAGTTGATTCAGCCACTTTTAACAATTGAAATGGAAGTGTCGGATGGTGTGCTACTTTCGAATGTTAGTCCTTCCAAGCTCTATATGATGTAAATCACACTTCGTTGGGCTGAAGGCACCTTTTCATATATTTGTATCACTAGTCGAAGTTTGCTGTTTTTGGTTCTCTTGTGCTAGCAAGGAACATTTAGTTTTCATAATGACGTAGGTTCATTTTACCATTTTCATGTTTTAAAACAGCGGATATCGGAACTTGAAAGGCAGTTTGTTGGTGCGTGAGTGAACGCCTTTGGGCGCATGCATGGTCTTCCCGTGCATGAAATTCTCTGTATCCCCGATAACTCATCTGGTTCATATTTGCTTTGAACTAATCTTCAGGGGAAAAAAAATATCCAAAATTGTGATAACTATGTATTTGGTATGATAACATTGCTTGCAAGAATTGGCTCAAGTCGGCAACTATAGTTTGTAGCTTCTCTGGTTTGTAAATTCCATGCAGTTAAAAATATTCAAATGGACGACTAATTTTTGGACCAAAAATTGCTGTACTTTGTGGGCGTCCCGGGCATTGGCATCCTTCCCGCAATTTGCTTTCCCAGCATGTCATGTAGCTAGCTTTCCAAAGAGCTTGAGGTTCGCAATCTCAAATGCTCTGTTTGTGTTCGTGTGTCGGTAACCAAGAGACGCCGAAACTCGGTCGGTGGTGTGGTTAAAAAATGCTGCTGCTGATAATTTGAAGATGGATATGTTGAGATCTTACCCGATAAAGTGAAAACCTCAGGTCAAATTCACTACATATATACTTGTGGATGTATAAAAAAGCACACATACTACATATACCAAATGTATACGCATGCATGTATGCAATGTTTCCATGTTCTCATGCATGCAATGCAAAGGTAGTTTATGATTTCCAATGCAAAAAAGATGTCCATGGCACAAATGATGGGTGAGCTGGCATCTTTCTTCCATCATCGTTAGTTGTATCCATAAAATACAGCGTTTTGATATTTGATGCGTCCCTCTGATGTTATGCTGATAGAAGTGACATCCTACATCTTTTGTTTCGTCAAATCCATCCCCTACGATTGTCTATCCTTACCAGAAAAGAAAAGAAATTCTTTATCTCATTCCTAATAATTATTAATCATGATAAGATTTGGTGCGCGCGCATGTTGGGTGTCAGGTGGGGTTGTGGGGAGGTGGGGGTTATGACCAGCTCAAGTATGTGAAGGAAGGGGGCGCACTTGCCTGCTCTGTGGCGTTCACATTGTACATAAAGAGCCCATGATAGAGATCCAAACCGTCACTGTCACTGACTGTCTGCAAAGCAGAAGAAGACCCATGGCATTGCAGTAGGATCAATATATCAGCACATTAGTCATCACAGGAGCCTTTGCGTAAAACACCATGTACAACTCAAGAGTGTGTGAATTTAATTACCAGCTTCAAGAGCGTCTCATATCCCTTTGTGTCAATGGGTGTGTGGACTCCAAATTCAGATGTGATAGGATCCTGCATCATTGAAGGAAAGAAAATATAAGTCCAAGTAGTTAAGAGTATAATATTATTATGGTACAATATGTGTTTCGGGCTACCGTAAGCTTGTATTGATGGTCAATACTATGTTTATATCGGTTTACATTAATTATAGATGAACTTACTGTTAATATTCAAAAAATCTATACTATGATGCATGTTATTTGCAGATAATGTAGTGTAATTGATGAAAAGAGGACTAAATTAAATACTAAACTAGATTATTGAGGAAAATATTGGATGTTAAGAGTTAAAAGATAAAATCAAAATAGTGTATATGGAATGTAGATTTACTGAGAATGGAAATTTTTTTAAAAAAATTGACACCAATAAAATTGATGACAAAAGAGATCGACCCCCTAAAAGGACTATGAACGTATTATACAAAATAATGAGAAGATAAATGAAAATATATATAATAAAATTAGAGCTAGTTAGATGATATGAACAGAATGTGACTCTAATTAAAATTGATGACCACGAGACACCATAAAATGACCATTTTTATTACTGAAGATTTATAATAAAAATAATGAGAAGATAAACAAAGATATATGTCATAAAATTAGAGCTAGTTGCATGCCAGATAAGCAGATATCCTAAAGATTTTAAAATATATATATATAGAACAATAGTAAAACTTACCAACTATAATAGTCAAAGTGTTAGGCAGTGAAGAAAGCAGATAAATGATGCTACCAAATCAAAAATGAGTTTATGGATGTATGGTAAGACAATAAAAGATAAAAAATTAACATATTAAAAAATTATAAACATTGTATAAGTTTTGACTAAAGTAATAAAAAATTAGTTGACATGGTATAGATATGCACTACAAAGAATTGAGAAGACCCCAATAAGAAGAGATACTTTGGTTCATTGAAGGTAATAAAAAAGTAGAAGACTTAAGATGACATGCATAAAGATTGTATAAAAGGATATAGAAAAACTTATAGAGATGAAAGTGGATTGAATAATATCTGTTCGAATCTATTTTCGTATCTAAATCTATTCCAATATCAATAAAAATTTGAGTATCCGACTAATACATGCATCCGTATCCATATTCATTAAAGAAAAATGAATATGGATATGGATAGACAACTATCCGATTCATATTCGAATACCCAATTTCATTTGTAATATTTAATTTTATATAGCACTCATGAATTTTTAAGAAGAATAAATAATCATTTTAATATTATGCTATTGATTTGATTTATCATCTACTTAGTAATATCTTTAGTTCTGTGGTCATAAAGTTTAATAATTTGATTTATATGCATATTTATATATATTTTCTCAATATAATCTTATCTATTTAAAACAAATATGGATATGAATTTTTGCATCTGATTAATATGTATATCCATATTGATATTTATTAAATAAAATAAATATGAATATGGATATACTGGTATCCAATCCATTTTCAGCCTTAAAAACTTGGAATAATGTCAGGATGATCCTAAATAGGAATATTTTGTGAAATAGGATTGAGGAAGCCAATCAGTTGAATAAAAGCTAGATGATTTTGGTTTACTTAAATAATTGAATGGGTTCGTATATATAGAAGATAATTATTTTATTAAATATAGGCAATTATTCTGGTCATAGTAAAGTTTGTTATAAATGTTTCATTATCCCTACTAAAATTAGCATATCAGCATACATCATTTTACCTTCCGATTGTGTGGGTAATGAACTGAGTGCCCGCAGCATAACGATCATGATCTTCACAAGACGTGCACCATTCTACAACCCTGCTTAAGAAATTGGAAAAAAGTTGGTTGAATTCTATACACTGCTGGAAAAATAGAAATATAAAATTCTTTCTTATTTGACATGTGCATGTAAAATGTAGCGGATCCGTGTGAAGTATACAATTTGCCCTATTTTCCAATCATGCCGGGATCTCACATGGAGTGGTTGTGAAACCGGCAACAAAAAATCACACTGCTTCATAACCAATTTGAAGGCCAAGATTTTCTAGAAGGTATTTGTTTACTAGAATAAGAAGATTTAAAAGCAACGATCAATAGTGAATATAAATTAAAAAAAAAAAAAAATCAAAACAAAAATTTTCTAACTCATGAGTTAAAAATTTTAAATATGAGAATTCATCGCACAACCAGACATCATATATTCTAAAAATCATTATTTATTATTTTTAAAAAAAAAAAAGACCGGGGAATATCATGATTTTATAGCAGAGGTGGTCCTCGACATGCCAACCACAATCGGCAGTTCGGCTCGACCGAGCTGGTTATCATGGTTCGACAAGATCCAACATGACTTTAAGTGCATCTGGTGTGGTTTGATGCGGTCCAATGTCCGCGGTCTAAGATTAGCACGGGTTTAGATCGATGTGATCAATTGAGGCTGATGGGTTACCAACCTCTCTCTCGAAGATGTTCAAGAAACGGGCGCATTTCTGAGCTTGCAAGCTGTCAGGAAGGACCCGGACTTGGTCGTAGACGAAGGGCAGCCCCACCCAGCCATGCCTCCCACTCTCCGGTCCAAACATTGGGTGCGTGCACGCTATACCAAATCCTGGCGGAAGAACCTTTAACGAAGGAAATCCAACAAACTGGCCGTTAGATCGTACGTAATTTAAAATCTAAACTACAAGAGAACATATTTGCTGGGAATTGAGATACAGGAAACACCATTCTTATGATTTCATACATACGTGATGGCCATGCAAAATTATTTGAACGAGGACGTACGACACACATTTATTACCCATCGATCTTTCACCGCTTACCTCGACAAATAGATTCCTGGGGAACTGCTTGACTGATAGGACGTCGGCGAAGATGGTGTCACGCTTGAGCTTGTGCAATGGTGACGCTGTCCATCGATAGGATGGAAGTACGGACCAGGCACACATTGCCTCCATGCTCGTAAAATGGATCAAAATAATATGAAGCATTGCAATGAGATGTATCCATGTCCATTCTGCATTAGAAGTAAGATGAAAAGAATCGAATCCCGTGTTGGTTGCAATGGGGTGAGCAGTCCGTTCTTGACGTCGCTAGCACGTTGTGGCCGTGCCTCATGAGCCCTCTAGCTACGAACTGCCCAAAGTTTCCGAATCCTATGATACCGATCCTTAATGGATCTTCTCGAGGCCCGTTTGGTGGTTCGGGAGTCGTGCGGACATCACCAAATCGCAGGGGTGGAGAACTGGAAGTCAGTCGCAGGTTGCTGGATTTGGCGATGGATTTGGAAGGCAAAAATAGTTTGGTGGATGCGGTCATCCTGATCGCAGAAAGATCGGGTCCGGTAATTTTTGAGGGGTTGGTATTGGAGATAGGAATGTGGGTAGAGGAAGAGGCCATTCCTTCTACCGGTTTTTTTTTTAAAAAAAAGGAGAAAGCAAAGCTCGTCTAGGAGATCAGGAGCTTCTCTTAGATTGCTTTCCTTTTTCCTTAAGTTCTGAGGAGAGGGTTCGAAGGCAATCTAGAGGAGAAAAAAATGGAGGGGTCATGGAGTTAATCAGAAAGCATTCCTTAAAAGTTCCAGATTCTAAATGAAGAGAAAGGCCTTGTATTAATTTGAATACTGTCCTCTCTCGTTTTTTCTTTCTCCTTTCTTTCTTTCCTTTTTTTTTTTTTTTTTTTTCTGAGCTCCTCCCATCCCATGTCTGTGGGGAAGAGGATTTCAAGGCGCAGCATAGGCCGGGAAGAGGGGAACGCTATTTATGCATCGGATGACCCGCAGGGAGTCACAGCTTTGCCTTCCATTTAAGCCTCCCTCTATCACACTAAAGAAAATAAGGAATGGTGCAAACGGTTAAAGGCCGATAACTACATCTGGGTGGCTGATTGCGAGAGGAATTGACTCGGTCCTTCGACAAGGATGGCTGAAGGATTTTTTAGTGATCACCAAGTTTAAATTCCGAGTCTATACATGGTGACCAAGAATTTAAAACTACCAGCTGATAAGATTGGCCCGAAAATCCGGCCCAAGCAATGTACAAAGTGGCCCACCTGCCTGCTCGATCGCATCCTTGATAACGAAGGAAATGCCTTCCCATTCCATTGTTAAATATTTTATTTGTTGATTATCACAGATGCAGTTATATCTATTTAGTTAAATTTATCCATTTATCAAAAAAAAAAAGGGAAAGAAAACCACTTTATATTGATTTTAATTTTCATAAATAGGAACCTAGTGCTAAAAAAAATAAATAAAAGCCTATAACACAATGGCAAAGGTGAATCATAAAAATCTCAACTAACTGATATCATCCCAGTGTCGCCAAACAAAGGGAGCGATGTCCAGAGTTCTTTTCCGTATTGATATAAAAATAAAAAAAAAAAATCAAATTAATACAGAATTCACCTTAATTACCAAAATAATATAAAAGTCTAAAGCACCATTTGAGATGATAATTTTTTAGTCAAAAAATATCATTCTAAATGACATTTTTTAGATCGATTCAGCCACCCATACATCCAATCAACCGTCTACATGGAACCAAAAAAAAAATATCATTTGAAATTGTGATTTTAAAAACATCATTTTAAATGTTAATTTTAGAATGCCATAAATTTTTTTTCCTCTCTTTTCTCCGACTTTCTCATGATACCGACTTTCTCCATCTCCATCGAAACCTCCTCTCCATCGATCTCCGCTCTCCGGCATCGCCGCCGCCTTAGGTATACTTCTTTCCTCCTCTTTCTCTTCCATCCGATACCCTTCCTCCATGCCCCCTCCTCCTCTCCCCATTTGGCTGCCCCACCCCCTGCTGCCTTCCCCGCCCCCCACCAATGCTCGTGGCTCTTTCCCTTCCGGCAGCCAGCCCACACCCCACCCCTCCCCCCCACCACCACATCCGGTCCTTAACCCACTACCACTACGGCCACCACCACCCCCCACCGACCTCCCCTCCTTTTTTTTAAAATAAATTAGATAATTAGTTAATTAATTAATTTATTTATCTTAAATATTTTTATGTTAATTATGTTCAATAATTAATTTATTTATTTATCTTAAAAATATTTTAAAGAATATTTGTATTGAATTTGGTTAGGGATAGTGCACGGCCCATTTTCATGTTTGCTACATTCTTGGAAATGGGTCCAGACTTGATTTTTTCTAAAGTTATTGGATCTAAGCCCGACTTGATGCCTGAAAATAATTTTTGGATCGGGCACGATTAGGGATAGTGTCCGATACATTTGCAAGATACATCTTTTGATTTTAAATATATTGCATTGTATAGAACCATAGACCCATCTTTTGATTAAATGTACATAATCTGATTGAATTATGTACATTAGTCAATTGATTGTCCAGTTTGGACAGTTTGAAAATTATAATTAATTCTATAGATAATTACAGTAATCAAACGATATGCAATATGGATCGAGAGAAATTTTGGATAGCATTTTTCTTTCGTTCTTCTTCCATGTGAAAAGAACTAAGAAAAAATGCTGCCAAAATTTCTCTCGATCTGTATTGCATATTATTTGATTACTATAATTATCTATAGAATTAATATAATTTTTGAATGGGATAGAACCTAACTTTACCTATTAATTGATAATAGGATATATTTATTATATAAATTATTTTATTAAAATAATTATTACTGTCTTATATTTTAATTTTGATGTTGTCATAGAATTGATTGAGAAAATAGTCAGTGTTCGGATTCATCTACTATTATATTATGCTGGCGTAATAAAAAATGGTGAAGATGGCATGCAGTATAGTCAGCCTACGAGTCGGATGATTAGGTTGTTTTCATCATTATCACGTCAAAAATTATTAAACTATTTATATAATAATATTTTTATAAATAAAAAAATATAAAATCAAATTAAGGTGGAGATCACTTAATTTATCGAGACAGTTAATGCACAGCAAATATATCTTAGTTCTAATTGATGACGATGAAGATGTCCAAGAAATGTTGACATTTCCTCTAAAATTTTTAGAATGTCGATATATTGAATTATATATTGAAAAAAAAGATATACCCTCTAATGAAAATATTACTTAAATAATGGTACCGAGATTTGGATATTTTAGTGGATTTTTAATCCAAGAGGATAATACTTCTGCATCTTCCTTGTTTTTCTTAAGTCCTATGGTATGAACCATTAGTGCTGAGGTCATGTTTGTAGAATATTATAATACTATTGGCCCTAGTTGTCCAATTATTCAAATTCCTATGATGGCTTCTCCTATGGTGACTTCTTTTATGGTGACTTTTCCTACAACGACTTCTGTTCTAGTGATTTTTCCTATGGTGAAAGTAGCAGTAAGTACAGCATATGACACTCAGATAGGGGATAATAATTGGGTCAGTACTGAAACAAATTCTGAAAATCGAGATTTTGAGTCAGATGAGAATGAGGCTAAAAAAAAAATGGTTTGATGAAGACAATAACAATGATGAAGATGAAGATGGTGATCAGGATGATCAGCCCGATATTAATTTAGGTGAACCTGAACCTAGGATGCATGAACCCCTATAATTTTTTAGCGACTTAAATTTAGATCATGGTGGTGCTGTTAGTGCTGGTCGAAGATTGAACTATGACTATCAGTTTTGGGACTCTACGATGATTGAATTTTTTAAAGATCTGATTTTTCATAGCAAAGATGATCTAAAGAAAGCTATTGATCTTTATCATATTCGGAAGCATCGGACATATAATATAGTTCAGTCACATTCAAAGTTGTGGTCCATACGATATGCATTATCGGATAACAAACAAGAATATAAATTGAGGCTTCGTGCTGTATTGTTGAAAAAGCACGGATATTTTTAGATCACCAGATATGAGAGTTCACACACTTGCTTGTTTAGAGGGTTGAGTCGAGACCACAAACATGTTAGTGAAAGGATGATTGGCATACTACTCCGGCATATTATTGAGAAAGATCCAAGTGTTAAAGTTAAAGCTACTATGGCAGCTGTTAACGAGCAGTTTCAATATACAGTGTCATATAGAAAAATATGGTTAGAAAAATAGAAGGCATTGGTTGATATTTATGAAGAATGGGAGCCATCTTATGCAAAATTATCCTATTATATGGTTGCACTAAAAAATGCAAACCCCAATACTATTATTTCATGGGATTTTGTACCAATAGAAAATTTTAATGTGCGGATTTTAAATTATATTTTTTGGACTTTCCAACCATCCATCTAGAATTTTAGGTATTATCGTCCTGTGATCAGTATTGATGGCACACACTTGTATAGAAAGTTTAAAAGTAAGATGCTAATTGCCACAAGAGTTGATGTAGAGAATAGGATTTATCCCTTAACATATACAATTATGGATGAAGAGACGACTGCTAATTAGAGTTGGTTTCTTCTTCGGCTCAGAACATATGTCGCACAAAATAGAGATGGAATATGCCTAATTTCTGAGAGACATCTAGGTATATTGAATGCCATTGCAGATGAGTCTATTGGATGGAATCTGCCACGTGCCTATCACCGATACTGTTTAAGACATGTTTACAGTAATTTTAACACTCACTTTAAAAATGTATAGCTTAAAAGAGTAGTATGGCAAGCAGGGAGCACTCATCAAGTTCGAAAATTTGATTTTATCATGAATAGGATCAGAACAGTGAATACAGAGGCTTAGAGTTGGTTGTCTGAGTTGGAAAAAGAAAAGTGGATATTGGCACATGATGCCGGCATGCGCTATGGTATTTTAACTACAAATTTGTCGGAGGTTTTTAATAGTATTTTATGAGAAGCTAGAAATATACCAATCACTGCTTGTATTCAAATGACATTTTACCATCTTGTAAAATATTTTAATACGAGACGTGCCCAAGCCTTAAGATATATGCAGGATAATCCAAATAATTTTTTTACTCCTTATGTTGCAATTAAAATTGCAGAAAATCAAGTTAAAGCTAATCAGCATAGAGCAACAACGTTCAATATCCAAAGAGAGGGATATACGAAGTGCTTACAAGGAGAGCAAGCGCAGGATTAAAAGGTAGAAAAAATTTTCATATCGTAACTTTAAATGAAAGAAAATATTCTTGTGGAAAGTGGAGCATCTATGATATCTCTGTTCATATGCATTGGTTGTATGCTAAGAAATTGCTATATATTTTAGTGGATTCGTGGATGATGCATATATAGTTACGGCATATATGAATGCTTAGAGTGGAGAGTTTTATCCATTACCACATGAAGACTATTAAATATCCACAGATATGTTAACATGTATTCTCGATTATCATCGTTTGAGATCTAAGCAGAAGGGCAGGTCAAAGTCAACAAGGCTGCGAAATGAAATAGATGATGGGCAAATAAGAAGCAAAAATTATTATGGTATTTATAAGGAACGGGTCATAATCGTCATCGCTGTCCTAGGTTACTTTCTGGTGCATCAACTTTAGGCAGTGAAAAAATTAAAGGCATTAAAGTTTTATGTACCATACTATATATTTTTGATAGTTGAACTTTCTATGTATTTCAAATAGTTGAATTGTTCTATGTATTTTAGAGTTATTTTATTGTTCTTTAAAAGTTTGATAATTGAACTGTTGTTGGATATATATGCAGACCTGTTTTATGTATGATTTAAATTAATATAGTATTTCTAATGTACTAATAAATCTGGGTTGTATGTCATTATTTTAGATATCATTTATTATATTATGGCTTACGATCGATGGCATCCAGGCCCATAAGACCATAGTGTTCTTATATTGCAGGAGACACATCGATCACAGGTTATATTAGATAGCACTATAAGCATTCCATTTTTATTTTTATTTTAATAAATTCTTGTTAAAATCATATACGTAGTCTTATTATCTTATCATATTACAGAAGCCCAGACACCTCCGCTTACGTCGAGCAGATGCGGATTTATGGAGAACGGAGGACATCCTAGATAGAGTTATGGACTATTTGCGATATTTAAGATTTTATGGAGTATATCGGATTGGGAGGATACAAATGGATGTTGGTTTGATTACTGATTACTTAAGCGATGGCGTTTACTTGAGCAATAACATCAAGAGACACATACATTTCATCTTCCATTTGGTGAGGCGATGATCACATTACAGGATGTTAGTGTGCTCACCGAACTTTCAGTTGATGGTGATGCAGTTATAGGATCTAATCCATATCTTATCATTCCATAGTGGCAGGCTATATATGATCGGCTACTAGGATTTGAGCGAGATGTCCATTTTTTCGATCATTCACGATCGAGGATGGAGTGTTTGGATGATCGCTATCGACATTTTCATATTGAAGATGATGCACTAGAGAAGATGGTGCGACAGTATGTCAAAGGTCAGATACTTCGATTGCTAGGAGGTGTCCCTTTGCTTGATACTTCATATAACAATATGAAGTTGATGTTTTTACCACTATTAGAGGATTTAAATTTTGCACGTAGACTTAGTTGGGGTAGTGCAGTATTAGCTTATTTGTATCGGATTATGTACCATGGTTCGTATCATGATCAGACTAAGATTGATGGTTATCTTGTATTATTGTAGGTATATGGTATATAATTTTAATTTTTAATATTCTATTATAGCTCTTATTAGAGATATCATTGCTAATTTTATTTAAATTAGCAGATTTGAGCATGAGAGAGGATGCCGACTCTCAGTCCACTGCGGACATAGTTTCTTGATATGCCACCAGTGCATCAGGATCCTGATGTTCCATTTCAGCTGGACGCACCTTGATGATATAGGTATAAAATTATGGGTTGGATTATTTAAAATGCAGTACGATTTTTATCCTACTAAAAATCTTATATAAATAAATTATTGTGCAGATGGAACGTTGCATTCAACGTTCACCACGTGTCGATGAAAGTGGCATGGGTTTATAGGTGCCAGTTGAATATATTGACTGATACTGATGCACATAAATGGATAATATGATTTATGTATCCATATTATTTTATAGTATTCATAATCTACTATAAGATGAACTTACTAATCTAAATTTTTTTTAAAAAACCTATCAGTTTTTATGGGAGCCATATATAGACAAGATTATGGCTATATTACCATAGTAGTATACGACTTCTCATGATATATGGACTGCTAGGATACTGCTTATTTATTTTGATATGATAGAGTGGCATCTTCTAGATCATGTGCTGCAGCAATTTGGCCACATTCAGGACATCCCAAAGCATTTTGATACCAGCCAGCGACTTCATCGTATCGATCGATGAGGGAGAGCTCACATTGACTGGCATATCAGACATGTAGAGTACATCATCATTTGGAATGCATGACGAGATCATACAGTTCATGGTGATGATATATTAGGAGGCCGTCCGTATATCGAGGACTACATGACTTGGTTTCTTAGTATTACAGTACGAGCCATTGGGCAGCCTCGGTATGCAGTTTTAGGATATAAGGGTGAGAGTTCTACTATGCGCATATTGGTAAGTCTATTTAATATCATATTAAATTTTATATTAAATTTTAATGTTAGCAGTCCATATTCTATTTAATATCATATTGAATTTTATACATGTATATTCTATAATGTATTGCTAATTTTTTTTATTATGTAGATTGATTGGATGTCAGGTCTTATGTTGGACACTCGTTGAGTTCTATCTACGACTGATGAGGATGAGTGGACCCAGATACCACGGGAGATAAGAGATCATGTGCGAGGACATTGATGGCAATTGGTTATAATTCAGATAGCGGTGCATCTTGGTATGGAGCATCCGATGTGCCAGATATAAGATATACACCATCACCATATATTCCGCAGATGTTATCACCGCATATTGCATATATGCTACTACCTTCTGATCCACATATGCCAAGGCCTTCATCTTCCTACGTACCCAAAATGATAGCATCGGATTCTAGTTGGCATCAATATGATTCTTTTCTTACAGGCACATTCCTGCATCCATGTGAGGAGGTCACTCAGTTCGCAAATGTTTTGGCAGCATCTGATATTTCTCATATGCATGATCAGGAGACGTCTATTGAAGACGAGGAGGTCGTGATACAACAAGAGGAGCGACTGTTGAGGACCTTCTTGAGAAGGTCAAAATGACCACGAATACCACGACGTCCTTGTGGGACTTAGTGTTTTTTGGGCTTATACTATATGATTCTTTTTTTTTACTATGTGATTCATTTTTATAAACTTGACATCCCAGATTGAAGATTATTTTATATATTTAATTTTTTATTTTAAAGTATTATGATGTTATGGTTTGTGGATATGGATACAGGTCTTGAAATATGTAATAGCTTGCCATACCATATCATACTATCCTCATACCGTATCATATTGAAATATATTATGGATACCACCTCTGTATCGTATCATACTTCCCAGATAATGTATTGTACCGCTTTCATATCGTACCGCTTTCGTATCGCACCATACCATATCATATCGCACCATATCGTATCACTTTCGTATCGCATCAAACATTTTCGCTTCTGTATTGTACCGCTCTCGTATCGCACCATACCGTATCATATCGTTTTCATGCATTAAATCTTTTCGTAACGTATCGTACCGCTCTCATATCGCACCATACCATATCACACCATATCATACCATAAAGCACCATATTGTACCATTTTCATATTGCATCAAACATTTTCATAACATATCGTACCGCTCTCATATCATACCATACCATATCATATCGTACCGTATTGTACCACTTCTATATCGCATCAAATCTCTTGAGACTTCCAAAATAAATTTTTTTGACCTCTAACTTTATAAAATTATGATTTTGCCCTTCTTAAGCTTTCTTCAATAAACTTGAATTTTTTTATAAAATCTGAATTACATAATCAATCTATTTTTCAAGCCAAAATTATTAGTATCCCCTCAAATATTTTATAATCATCAAAATCAATTATTGGATCAACAATATCGTATCGTACCGAATCTCCTTAAATGCATATTAAATATGACCAAAATTGACTAAAAAATAGCCATTGTGGAGTTTTTCCATCATAGGGATCAGCCCTTGGATCGACCTCTAAGACAGAAACTCGAAAAACTCATTTTTTTGTGTCTTTGGCCTCTGAAGTCGACCTCTGAGATAGAAATCCGAAAAACTCATTTTCTGTATTTTTGGCCTTCGGAGCAGCAAAGATCGACCCTGGGATCGACCCCTGGCACAGGAACAACATGCCAATCAGCCCATTTTAGCAAGAAAAGACCTAAGGATCGATCATTTTCTTCAAAATTGATTTTCTCTTAATATATACATCCAAAAAATATAAAATTACCTCCACTATATCATAAATCTTCTACTCTTGCTCTTGAAGCTTTCGAAACAGATTTTCTCCAACTTTGTATAATTTAAGATTTTGCCCCTCGTCATCTTTCTTTCTAATTTTCTTTCAAATTATGCATCCAAAATTTATAAAACTACCTCCAATAGATCAGAAATCTTCTAGGCTTGTTGTTGAGGCTTCCGAAACATATTTTCTTCAACTTTATAAAATTTATGATTTTGTCCCTCAACATCTTTTTTTAGTAAATTTAAAATTTTTTATTGAACCTGAAATATAATTAATTTTTTTTCAAGTCAAAATCATTAGTAATTTTCTTAAATATTTTGTAATCATCAAAATCAATCCTTGAAATAATATTGTATCCTTCCATATCGTATCGTATCCTCTAATCTGAGATATCTATGATCGAATATGAAAAGCATCGTATCTTCTCATATGTACCATTCAAAAACTAGACCGTTGCCAAAAATAATTTGTATAAGTGGATCAATATAAAAAATTTTATTGCAAACAATAAACATTATTAATAAAATTAAAATATTTTATTCTAAATTTTATAGATTAAAAATCTAATTTTGACAAAATAGCATGCCAAAATAAAAATGACATAAATAGCATGTCACGTTAAAGAAAAGCATCAAAAAAAAAAAAAAAATTACACATCAAAATAAAAATGACATGCCAAATGATCATAAAAATGACATAAATAGCACTAAAAAGTATAAAAAAATTAATAAAAATATCATTCAAAATGATATTTCAAAAACACCATTCAAAATATCTTTTTTTTAAAAAAAAAATTATTTTTTTAATTCCAAAAGACGTTTTAAACTTTTACATCATTTTAATAATTAAATTAAAATTTATATTAATTATATAAATAATTTTTTTAAAAAATTAATACGGTAAAGAGCTTGCGATGTCTACCCAAAAAATAAATAAATAAATAAAGGGAGCGATGCTGTTGTCCGTTCTGTCCATATAACATATTCAACCAAGTAGTCTGCAGAAAGTCTAGGATGCATAGCAATTCCAGGATGAGCCGTTCACCATCATAAATAAAAAGTACAAATCAGACAGTTCATTCAGAGTCAGCAAATAGCAGATGAGTGGCTGCATTCGTTTTCCACGCATCACCTTCCATCAAGGAGAAAGAACAATCATAAAAATCACTCAGGCCAAACCAATGTCAGAGGAGAAGCGTAGATCCGACAAAACAGATGTACCCAATCACGCTTTGTCATATATTTCTACGGTTAATTTGACAAAAATAGAGGCTCCCGTCTCTTTTGTTAACATCAAGAATTCCTCCTCTTGAAGCAAAAATTGCTACCATCCCAACATATCGACAGCATCATAAAAATGTTAATACCACCATCTACCGATCAGACAGGTTCTTGATAAAAAAAAAATTTTGATTAGATGTTGTTATACAAAGACTCACTATTTGCTACGCACCCATTTGGTTTTTTTGGCTTCAACGACCTCAGCCTACAACAGGTACTGATCATGTATATATATATATCAGTAAAAAAGCAATTGCAAATAACAAACTGAAATTCACAACTCAAATCATTTGAATAATCAGAAAAGTTTGTCTTTAATGAAAGATGAGCAGCACAGGTTCCAGGTTTCTGCAGAAAACTAAGCAGGTTGAGATCGCCAGCCACTGAGTTCTTACCATAATGCTGCTTTGGTTCTTACCATGCAAATAAATAAAAATAAAACAGAACAATCTGTAAAGCCACAAGACAGATCTTGTTTAAACATCAAACCCAGCAGGAAGGTGGGTCATTTTTAGTTGCAGGAAAAAAAAGCTTGCTGCTAATAAAGTAGAGTCAAATGATCATCAGCCCTTCCCAGACAACAAAGTTCCTCCAGTGGTGAAAATTGGCCCATCAGTTCGAATATAAAGTAAACTGCAGCTACTGCATTGGGCGAGCAACACGAGGCCTGACCGGAGTCTTCGAAGGACTTAACCTGAAAAGGCCATATAGAAAAAAGTGATGGCAATGGAAATCATAATCAAAGTAATCTTAATTGAGGGGCAGATTTGAAGGCCATACCTAATAGGAAGAGCTCCAAGAACCATTCCACTGCAATTTAGAGCTCGAAGGGCACTTTCTGCCTGCCACAGATAGATCTTGATGCAATTAGTGATTCATTAAATCCCAGAAAAGAGGCTAAATTAATAAAGAACAAATTGAGATGAATCAGGCACAATGTACCCTCAGTAAGGGAAGGCTATAAAGTTTAACTCAAGTGTCAGAGCAAGAAGAAGAAGAAGAAAGATTATGACATAGAACAAGGATGAATCATCCTTCATAGCTTACACATTGTTAACAAGCTTGAATTTATAAAAATCAGTAGTTAATGATTTTTAACAAGCTCGTATTTATAGCTTACAGTTCTTGATAAGGATGAAGGATGAAGCTAACTTTGTGATTCTGGTCAAATATATTTGAGATTTGTTCAGGATGTCACTAACACTTGGTTGCAATATTGACTGATAGATTTATATTTGCAAAATTATATTGATGAATTATCTTTCTCTAGATGTTCGACTAGACCATTTATTTGGTGGTTCAGTTGTATGATAGATCATGATGAAGATATGATCATTAAATAGCCAGTCAACAAATTTTAAGAAATGCAAGTGAGAATAATTAATCGTCTGTAAGCAGCACTGCAAGATGTACCAATGGAACAGCAAGTTCAAGATCACTGAACCAAGCAATTGGATAAGAAAACACATAAGAGCAAACACACAAACTCAACTCAGCACATTATGTTAATCACAGTTACATAGCATTGCCTAAATCTGAATAGATTCACTAACTTCTGCTTGATTCCATGAGGTGAGGCCAGCTGAGAAAATTATTTCGACATCACAAAGCAAAATGTGAACATTAGAAGTTTAGAAACAATACGGTAGGCATCCCATGCAGACGAGCAATAGAATACATGAACATGCAAAAACCCCAAAAAGGTCAAAGCAGAATAATATTTGAACATCCCCCACAAGACTATCAAATTCCAAATCAGAGAAAAACAAAATAAGATCAGTTCAGCAATGCAAAATACCTGAACAAACTCAACAAATGCTATGCGAGTTGAATGCACATTATCCCCAAGAAGCCTCAAGCGAGAAACCTGCATAGGAAAAAAAACGCTAACCATTAAGAAAAATACATCTAAAACATGATTGTCTTAACCTGCTGATGAGAAAAATACCAGACAGAGGGCAGAGTGCTGACCTCACCACAGCAGGACTGAAAGAATTCTTGTAGATCTGTCTGAGTAAGCTGCAAAAGAAGAAAAGCCAAAAGTATAGTGATAAAGAAGAAAGTGCATTCTAACTAGAAATAAAGCCATCCAGCTGCATGTTTTTGAATACACAACTAACTTCTACATAATTAACACGTTTTTTCTTTAATATCATAAACAAAATCGACTGGTTGCACTCTATTTTGCATATATTTTTCTTAATATGTGCAAACCGGCAGAAGCTTGACAATGGTCATATAAGAGTTGAGAAGAAGCTACTCTACCTTTTTATCAATATTAGTGCAATAAACTGTCCTTGTACACATCTCCCTTTCATCTTCAGACTGTATTCAATCTCAAAACTCAGAAGTTTTGTAACAGAGAATGCTCATTTTTTTTAAGACAAACAATATACTGTCATAATTTTAGAAATGCAGCACAAGAATCACTTAGCTTACCTGTGGAAGAAGTGTTGGATTCACAGGCAAAATGGCAGTCTTTGAAGGTAGCACTCTTACAGGATAGTAGCCTAGCACGGTCCCATCAAGATTTAATGCTGTTCTTGCACCATCTGTTAGAAATAGTCCATTGCTATAGTTCCTTTTTGTAAAAAGCTTCTTTTTAAGATCACTATATAGGTGCTAAGGTCAAGATAACACAAGTAAACTTACATTCATTAGCAAACTCTACAAATGCAAATCGAAGAACCGAGTTAGCATCGCAGCAAATACGGCAATCAAGTACCTTCAGAGTAAACATTTGTCAAACATTCTCTTACACACTAGCTTGTAATAAAATTAGCAGAGGAAATATAATAAAAACATATATATGTAAACTAAATAAAAATATATGAAAATTCATAGGGAAAATTTAAAGAAAAGCATGACTAGAACAATAAAAATCCAGAGCTGTCTTACAAACCCAAATATCCACACAAGTCTATAGAAAGCAGAGATGTGCCCTACAGCCTGAAAATTCTTACTTGTATTTACTAATTTATAATAGAGCTTCTCCTTGCTATCTGTGCCAAGTGCTTCCCTAAATTTTTAGCAAGGCCCATGCTGCCGCAACCCGGATGTCAGATACCATGGCTGCACTTTTAATTCTTCAGATGGACAACAGTCATTATACTGCCCATCCACTAATAAGATGCAACCGGCCTCAAGACAAGATATTCAGCAAATCCTTGAAACCATTATAAACCATGATCATCACCTAGATCTTTGAATGCATTATCATCTTAGATATTGGCATCATACCAAACAGAACACAGTTATTCTTAAAGAACCAGCCTGGTCTGTGGATAAGCCTGGGATAAGGGTCAGATATGACCTGCCATTGCCAAGCAGCCAAATTTTGCCACCATGACAGTAAGATATTTCCATCTGGGTCAGGTAGAGATCCCACAGATAACAGTTCTACTGAGGGGCAGAACCGCAATATCCAAAGTATATTAAATGTTCTTTATTTTAGAAATGACCGAAACAACCCCCTTTACCCCTTTTTTCAAGGGTGTAGTATTTTTTTCAGGAAAAAGAAAGTTACCAGCTTTGTCACATAATCATTAACTCGGATATCCAAGTGACATAAAGAAAAAGTTACCAGCTTTGTGGTGTAATCATTATATAGTATAATCTTTGAAACCAAATATATACCGTCTTATCCTGTGTTATCCTATGAGCAAATTTGACATAAATGGACATAGGAGGTGATAAAGCAATCCCCACTTTCTCCATCTGCAGACCTTCTGAGGCCCAAATTTTATCAAGTTTCAGCATTTTTTTTTTTTTTGGCGGGGTGTGCTTGTACAACTCCACTGCATGCCAGATTACAATCAAAGATTCCTTCACTACTGTATTCATATTCATGAAACATAAGGTTGACAAATAACTTAAGCATTAAAATCACACAGGTTATCTACCTGGTTCCACTCCAAAGTTAAATTCAGATAAATGATCAGAATATTACCCCTTTTTCTAATTTTTTGTAGGCACAAAAATATACTGGATCCAAGTTCAATGGATATGGTGGACCCTAAAATACACTGGACTCCAGTCTTAAAAAATGTCACATGATGACTACAAACGTGAAGTTATATGACCAACTGATCTAAAAATAGCACTTAAAAATCAACCACCAAGCTGCAACCTTCCAAAAACTGTTCTCTTTCAAGTTTCCTATGATTATGTACAAAGGGTGTTGACATTAGTCATACTCAACATTCCTGTAAGGTACATATGAGAGAAAGAATCACTCTAGATTCTAGAAGCTTGAGGCAGTGCTGGATGAAAGACTTATGAGTTCCTGAAGGATTATTTTAAAAAAGAACTTTGAACATGAGGGTCCCAAATGAAAATCTAAATATCAAATCAAGTTAGAGTTTCATAAGGAGTATGGCCCCATCAATTTAACAAATATTTCCTGAAACATTGTTTGCTGCAACTAGAGGTGATCTCATAAGATGCAATTCGTCATCAAAGAAACAAAAAGGCAAAGTTAGCATCTATACAATAGCACACAATTTTCACTCAGTGAATAGTATAGAAATTTCACATTCTCCAAGATAATTAGAAAGCAGGGTCCAACAAAATAATATACCTACCAAACCTAACAAGAACCAAATGAAAAATATAAGGCTGGAAGCAATAAGAGCTGTTCATGATTTGCTTGGGATCAGCTTGGCTGGATTATTCAGGCTTGGCCCAGCTAGGAAACAAAGACAAGCTCCAACAGATTTTAAAGCTCAGCTCATAAATGAGCCAGGTCTGAACGCTAAGGCATTTGAAAGCAAATAGGAACTTGGCTTCACTCTGCAAGAAGCTTGTTCAAGCTCGGCTCAGATCTCATACATGCAAAGCATGAAGACCTAATAAGCTCCACTCAAGCTTGTGTACCCCCAACATAGAGCAAGCTGAACCTGAGATGCCCACTACTCAGCTTGGCTCGATTCATCTGCACCACTAAGAATTATAGAACTCCATTTTTATCACCCATAACTGGATTCTAGGGATAACAAAAATAGGGTTCCTTGAATGAGAAAAATTTAGTTCAAGAACACAAAATAGATCTTCAGAAACATTTTCAGCAGTATTGAATCCTTTCCTGAACCAACACATTCCACAATCTGCTGACTTAAGAGAATCTTTATTTCATTTATAAACAAAGCCTACCAACACAAAGATTCATCAATCCCTGAATATTGTCACAAAGGCAAAATGTTCTTACTAGACATGGGAGGATCATTATTATCCAACCAAGTCTACATGAGGTCGAACATAATAATATGCCCCTAAAACGCAAGGAAACCTTGAACAACTATCTTGCTGTTCAACAACTAACATCACCCTCCAGAATGAGAGGCATTAAGTAGAACAAACAAACAACAAAGACAACAGTCTCACTTTTCTAAAATTACTTTATCAACAGTGTGCTACTCAATCTTACACAAAACTATGCATCATCATCATCTGACAAGCTACAGTCTACCCAATAAATGAAGCACACAACACTTCATCAAAATGTTTCCATTTTTAGGTCCACAAACCAATTAAAATAGGCTGAATAAATATACCCCTGTTTGGTTGCATTTTCAATGAAACCACTTGGATCTCCTCCAAACTAGACTAAAATGGATACCCATCTTAAATCAAATTGACCAACCCTCAGCAACTGACAGTCGACCACAATTATCACCTTATCAAATAAACATTCAAGAATCTCCAGGACAAACAAATAAGAGGAGCAACCACCTTGTTTTACTTTTACAAAAATATTAAAGAAATAATTTAATCTGACTTGCTCCAGGCTTTATGATAAAGGAAGCACATAATATATTGTCCAAATTAAGGTTAGAATGAAATGTTTGCATGTGACCTATCAAAACGATACAAGAGAATAAATGAGTATTTCTTTGCCAGGCCCCTTTTGCAAATAAACCACTTGGATTTCCTCCAAAATATACACAAATGAACCATATCTGTTGTATCAATTATGCTTTGGTTGGTTTCTTAAAAATTACCCAGAGTTCCATACAATAGTACATAGCAAGAGAATTTGCTTATATGCATATTATACTATTTCTAATTTCAATTTATATAGTTTCACAGTATACAAATATCATGATATGGCAATCCGGAATGTTAAAAATAGCCCATGAGTTTCACAACATCATACTTTTACACAAATATATTTTTCCATATTTATCATAGGTGATTCATCTTAGTTTTTATTTTGTCCCTTTATCTTCATGCTTTCTAAAATACTGGTATGTTGGAGACCTGTTTTAAATTAGCAGAAAAGTAAATAAACTAGTTTGTCAATGAATGTGGACCTTGCAAAATCAAATAAGTACAGTGTAGAAATAAATGGCCACATAATTATGCTACCTCTAAATATCTTCTTGACTAGAGAGCAGAAACTCAAATAAGTCAACTTCATGTTCAATAATAGGGGTGTTGAATGACCAAGCTGTTTGTGAGCTAGCTCATCTTTGGTTAAAAATTCAGCTTGGAATCTTCTCACCCTGCTAGCAAATGAGCAGATCTCGAGGTGGGCTTCTGAGCTTGAAATATAAACAAGTCAAGCTTGAGTTAGGTCTAGATCATTTAGTTTTAGCTCAATATAGTTTGAAACTCTTTTTTATATAATAAATATCATATAAAAATTATATATGATTTGAAAAAGTAATATATATTATAGATTTAATAATGATGAAAAGATTAATTATTGTCAGATATTAATCAAATGGCTGAATCACTTTTTTATTATTATTCAATCGTTGGATCAAATTCCAATGTTGATATTTAGATTGGGTTTAATTATCAAAATAAACCGAGAAGCCCTAAGGCTCTCTTACTCCCGCAACCGCACTTGCTCAATCACTCTCTTCTTCCACTATTCACCACCTCTACATCCTTCCTCTAATCCTTTCCACTTCCCATTCCTTCCTTGATTAGATATCCATCCTTGGTTGAGATCCTAGTCAGAGATTCCATAGTGTCTGACAGCATAAATTACTTGTCTTCTATCATCTCAAACGTCAGATATTTGGTCAGAGATCCATTGGTGTATGGTCTCTGCAAGTCAGGGTCCTTGAGGGATCTTGTAGATCTCCCCTTATGACCTTTTCCTTGCCTTCATTCCCAAGCTACAGCATGGACTCCACCAATCCATTCCCTTCCTGTACCGTAGCCCCCATGCCACTGCATGGACTTTGCCACCAGCCAGGATTTCAGCCCTCCCATGATGCCATAAACTTTTAGATCTATTATCTCATCAATCACAAAGAGATCTCATCAAGCATGATGAAGATGGCTTTGAGCAACACTATTCCTTGGTGTTCTCCAAGAGGAGCACCTGCAGGCTATAAGCTTGGATAAGTTGAGTGAGCTCGAGCTCAGCTCGATTTTGTTTTCAAGCTTGAGCAAGCCAAGCTCAAGTTGGCTCGGCTACTATGAGCCAAGCTTCAACGGAGCTTTCTTGACCTGACTCAAGGCTTGAACATGTCCTTTCTAATTTCAAGCTATGCTCGAGCAGAGCCTAGCCCACTCATGTTCAGCTTTTTACCCCCCCCACCCCCACCCCCATTCAATAATGACATTATAACTCAAGGAGAAATACAGTTGATACATGCTGTTCAACTAACTCAAGTTACCTCAACTTCAACAACACTCATCTTTAGTGTTCCTTCATTGCAATTGCAAGTTTTGAAACTCACAAATACTTTGAATCAATCAACTGCTCTCAGAAGAGAGGCATTGTAGCACTTTAGGACACTCATCAATTTAGGTGAAGGCCTCTAAAAGGCTGGATAATTAACGATACTTTTTATGAACCAGATAATGTGATAATGTAAATGGTATTGAAAGCTTGGATCATTTGACATTTTTATGAACCATTTGATATGGCATCTCATGTAAATGGTATTGAAAAGTTGGACCCTCATTATCCTCTTTAAATATTCCTAATTATGTGACTTATCATTTGATAAACTTCTTTAATAATTACATACAAGTCAATCTGTATCTCTAAGTGAGATACATTTCTGTTGCCAGGTATACATAAGTAATAAAGGGGATTAGCATGCACTTCAAACCTAGAAATTGTTAGCAAGAAGATTTTACTTGAGCATACAAAAAATTTCATACAATAATGTTAACCTCCAATTTCTAGGGCGACTATGAATGAGGTACCTTGAAGGAACAAATTCTAATTAAAAAACACAAAATGTATGGTTTGAATATTGGCCAAACAAACTTTTTTCAGTTTGTCCTGTCACCCTTGCATCATCATCATTATTATCATCCAAGCCTTTTTTCCCATTGAATATGGTAGGATCATCAGCTGTACTGCAAAACTCCAAGTTGGGGCTCCATGGAAGAATTTAATTTTTTTTACTATCAATTGCAACCTACAATCAACCTTCTAAAAATTGGTGATGAATTCTTGGCAAAGGTATATTTCAGCAAGAGAGGGACCTGTTATCAGATCAATAAGGTTATAAGTATGAAGAACTATCTTATTGGTCATGACATAGTTCATGCAACCAAGAGGTAACCCTATAAAAATAACCTTGACCGGGAAAGAGTCTATATGGAGGAGGAAGATGATAACTTTGACCATAGCAGTGTTCATCTCTAAGGTAGAAACAGAAGCACAAGCTTAATGAAATGCAGTCCCAACCTAGCAACCTTAAGTGGAATGTTAAACGAGCGCAGTTTAGCCCTTATTTTGAATGAAACTAGTTTAGGTGAGCTGTATACATATTGTTTCTAGGGGATATTTGGATGTTAGAAGATCTTATCAGTCCAATATGGTCTATCATTCAGATAATATCTGCAAATGAGAGGCTTATGCTCTGAAAATATGTAGGTAGGGAGCTGGTTTAAAGCAATTGGAAGCCAAGCACCAACTAATCCTAACTTTTCAGCATCAGCTAAATCACCTTGGAAAAGGTATTAAATATTACTAAATGATAGGGATTAACTGTTCCAGTTGCTGTGATCTTTTCTGGAGGGAAGATCTTGTCGACCAAATAAGATCTTCCAATGTCCAAACAGACCTCTTATGTGTTTTAGATGAAACAACTTGACTATCATTCAAATACAGAAATACAAACAGAGAATATTCGTTGTATTAATAAAGCACTGATAGATATGATCAATTATTTCTTGTAGTTCATGTTCAATATGAAATTAGCAATTACGTTTCATTACTTGATCTAATAATTTTGCAACTATGTATTGATTTTACAATGGAACCACTTGGATTTCATCCAAAATATATCAAAATAAATGTTACGCATTGCATTAATTATGACTTCATTGATTCCCATATTTATATTCTATAATTTCATAACTTAGACAACTTTAGAAACTAATTTTAATTTTATGTGATAAATCATGTATCAATTCCATGTTCTCAATTTGTCAATTTACAAGCATAAGAATGCATCATTCAGATTGCAAGTTGTAAAAATAGTATCTTAAAAATTAAAATGGTTCATACAAGAATATGCTTTATGTTTTATAGCACAAACTCTTCCATATGTTCTACCACAGGATAATGTGCACTCAAAAACCAAAATTTAAAATGTTGAGGCATATAGGATTCAGTACCTTATGTATATTAACAGAAAACTCATGCATAAATCCCTAACACCAGAATGATCAAGGGGTTGCACCTCTCCTTTTTTCCATTTTCCAAGGTTGCCTAGAGAAACTCTCTCTCTCTCTCTCTCATATCTTGCTGTCACATGAGCACCATCGAAAGACACTACTAGGAGTGTACATTTGATGAAAGGATAGTTAAACTATCGTTCTCTAACATGCCTCTCTTAGAAGAGAATCATAGGAGCCAATCTAACCTAAGTTGCATATGTAAAATCAAGTGATTATGTGCAACTGCAACCAATCAATAAAACTATCAAATAAAACCGATGATATCATATTTGCAGGCCCAAATGATCCAAAATTCCCTTTGTGACTTTCTTGCACATGACCTTTTTTCAGAAAAAAAGGGGGCATTTTTACACATGATACATATTGCAGCTAGTATGCAGACCTAGGGTTCTCAGAGTGAGGAAAGATATAATGCAGGAACACAAATCAAATAAAACACAAAGCACATGAGAGATTTACATGGTTTGTCTTCTAACCTAAGGTAATGTTTGACGACAATTGAGGAAGCTCCATTAAAGATGAACAGAATAAAAAGAAATGCCTGAAATATAGTCTCAAGCCCTAGCTCACTGCTTCTCAAAACACCCTCAGGTTGGAGCAGACCCTAAAAAGCCTCAGTGGTACAAACATCAGAATCCAAAAAAAGGTAACATAAAAAGATTTAAAAAATCCCAAACCCATGGTGGGCCTTTTAGGGGTGTATATGGGACATCTAGTTCTGCCTTAGCCCTTCAAGCCTTCAGCCTCTCTATTATGCCTCCATCTCTGGTACATAAAAGAGACAACAAACTACCAAGTACAAGACACCATTTCAACAGGAACTTTCAGATTCTATGCTTGTTAATTTGCCAAAAAATGGCAAAGGAAAACAGGGAAGACTTTGGAAGCATTTCATATTTTTCATTAGCTTATACCACATTTGCTAGCATCTCATCAATCCAATAAGAACATTCAAACATGGGGGAAAAAAGTAATTGATAAAGCATCTCTTTACAATACTCACTTCTCCAACGATATCATCTTGTGAGAAGCTAATGACAGTGTAAACATCAATATGCATATGTCATATTGGATAATTCATAAAAAAGAGCAATACCATTGTTCAAAAGAAACTACAAAACACAAGAGAAAGATGGTATAATGACATGGTCGATAAACAGCAACAATCTAAAATCTAGTCGGCAATATTCATTCATGCCGCTCTTAAGAATTGCATGTACAACATTCACATCTTGAATAACATGGATTAGAAACATCTCAGGATACATATGGAGAAACTTACTCTGCCATAGCTACCAAATAATGCAGCAAGCTGCTCCTCAGTCACCTGATATATACCAACAAATAGTTTGGATTAGTACAATATATACAGAATTATATGACAAGGTTATACTACAATAGCATAAGCAAGTTAATATTTGAAGTTGCATGTATCACTATCAAAATATCCATAAAATACAGAATCGTTACAAATAAATCACTCTAACTTTAGATGTTTTGCTTGCTGATTAATCTCAGAAGCATTGAATTATATGATAATATTAAAACAACAATAGCTTAAGAAAGTTACCATTTTGAAGTTACATTTATCATAATCACGGTAGAATATAGAACAGTAGGATGAAAATAAATCAACATAAGAAAGACCGCAATTTTAGATGCTTTACATGATGATCAATATAAGAAACATATACAGTGCGCCTGATGCAGTCCTCCTTCTGTGCTCTTTGAACCCTATCATTAAACCTCCTACGCCCCTGGTTGTAATTGTTCTTTCTCTGCAAAAATAATTCAAAAGATCAAACAAAATTGTGTAAAAAAAAAAGTTTTTTCTCTGCATAAAGCCCAAAACCTTCAGCAAAATAAAGAAAGCAGCTCAAGTAATTGGCCGAGAATAACAGGAGGAAGAAAATGCAACGGAATATAACATATTGTATCCAAGACAGGTTGAGTTTGAATAGCCAGGCTTGTTCTTCTTGTATAGCTTCATCCTTAGTTCTATTACTCCACCAATCTCAGTGTTTTTTTATTTTTTTATTTAAAAAAAAAAAAAAAAAAAAAAAAACTTCTGGCTAGATGATGGCTTTCGCCATCTGGCCAAATACTCATTTTCTTCTTTTTTCTTTCCTCTGTACAAACTCCGTACATTCACATATAAATAAACGAAGGGCGGTATGGCCTCCCGTTTCATCCCAAAAAAAACACAAACACACACGTTGTCTCCAAGAGATCCAGTTTTCTCCATCTGCTTCAGTTTTCAACTACCGCATCAATCCAAACTGTCATCAATCAACTGAAGAAAAGAAATTAAATTAAACTCAAAACCCTAGAAACCCCAGATCGCCGCGATGCTCGAGCCCACGATGACAACATTTCTAACAAAGAAATAAGGCGGCGGAAAAGAACTAAAGGAAGAATTGAGGTCTATACTCGGCGGCGCTGCAGGTGGTTGGACGGCCCATCGCCACTGCCCGCGTACCGATTCTCCCCACCGATCGGCCTGCCGTAGTAATCCGAGGAGGCCACGAACACCGGCGCGTCGGCCGACAGCCGCCCATTTGGCCTCCTTCCACCATCGGCGGTCTGGGCCGCGGCGGCAACGGCGTCCTGGCCGGCCGCCAGAGGCGGGGAGGCGGCGGAAGCGTAGGAGGGGATGAACTCCTTCGCGGACGGGTTCAATTTGGAGAGCAGCTCGACGAGCTCGCGCACGTCGCGCTGGTACTCCGCCTCCGAAGCCCCCCCACGCTTCTGCTGCGGCGGCGACGGCGACGGGCGGCGGACGAACTGCTCGCCCGCGCCGATCGCGTTCTCCGCAACCGCAGCCATCTCCACCTCCGGCCAATCCGAATATTTTAAAGACCCGAACACCAAAAGACTGCCACCACCGATCCGATTAAAACAAGAAAACAAAAAATCGCAAAGCGAAGAAAAGGAACGAATTCTCTTTTTTCTATTCTCTCTCTTACATAGAGAGGACTGCAACTGTGTGGAAATGGGAAGAGGAGAGGAATGGGGAAAGGAAAGAACGGCAGGAAAAGATAAGAAGAATCAGCATCGGCGTGCTGGCTAAAAATGGAAAGGAAAAAATTTTCTTTAAAAGGAAGTTATTTTTTGGCTCTTGAACGTTCTTTATTTAGGGTACCAAGAATAAATGGAGCAAGGGAGAGAGGGTGCGCATGTCGAAGAGGGTGAACATGATTCCTCCGAAGAGAAAACGAGGGTGAGAATAGATGTGGGCAGGAGCGGGGTAAGCTGGCTCCTGGGAAGTTGTTACGTTGTCAGGCACGTGTGACTTACCGTGTGGGGTGGCGTTGCTTGGATTTTTATTACGATAGGAAATATCGGAAGAAGTGAGGGGGCTCTGTTTAAATCTGCGATCTGAACTGGGAGCGTGGAAAACACAGCGTGAGGGGCAAAAAAAAATTTCTACCAAAGAAAATCTACTTTCAAATTATAGTTGTATTACAACATAAAAAGTTTGCCGCATTTTCTTCCACCATATCTCATTTTCTAGCTCCAACGAAGTTCTTGATGAAATCTAACACTCTACCAATGGAATATTGTAATGTTAGTTGTTATTAATTTATTTAGATAGAGTTTATATGATCCGGATGGTTTAAAAATATATATTTTTTATTTTTATCTTATAATTATATTTTTTTTACGGTAATCATTCTGTATGATCAAACATCAAACAATCAATAATTAAATGATCGATTGAAATATTGATAAGTTCTTTGGAATGAAGATAAATTAAAATTCGATGTTTTCAATGAGTGCAACCATAATGCTAACTTTATTTTAATTTCTATAATTTTTTCATGATTAAGATTATTTGTTGTGTACAAACCTCTGTATAATTCATGAATGGTCTAAGATATAATTTATTCATTAAAAATTTAATATTACATGTAAAAAGCTTCAAAAAAAATTTTAAAATATAAAATTTAATTATTATATAAGATGGAAGACTACGTCATACAAGTAAAAAGAAATAATGCTAAGATATAGAAAATTTTTTCATTGGATAAATTAGCATCATTTTTTTATTGGATGCTGTGCATAAATAATCATAATTTATCCTTTGAATGATCAAAAATTTATCATATGCATATGCATGATTTAAAAAAAAACTCTAAAAGAGTAATAATTGAAAGATTACAAAAAAAAAAAAATAAACATGCAACCTAAAAGTGACTAAAGGGACATAAAAAAATATAAAAAGGGACAAAAAGCCCAACCCGATGCATAAAGCTGCATCATCCTTGTTTTAAATGTTGTTACCCCTACGATGTTACCCCCTATGCGAACTCCTAAGAGTTCATTGTTGGTTTGCGTGAGAAAAGATAAGGATTAAGTGAAAAGTTAGCAAGTTTGAAAAGAAAAACTGCTTAACCTTCGTACTTATGAAAAAGTTAAAGAAAAGTCTAAACTAATTAAAGTTTTTTTTAAAAAAAAAACAAAGGAATCATAGGTGAGCTGTCCACAACAGGTGTTAAACGCTAGTGTGGACATATTTAAAATTTTAAAAATGCTTTGGTCCCAAACTTGAAACCCAAATTTCATTGGGAATAGTATTTTTCATCTTGGACTCTCATTGTACTGAACAAATAATTTGCATGAATCCCCTTCCATTATACTTTTGAGTGTTGGGTGCCACGGCATTGTTCTTGATTTTTATGGAAGAGTTCCTACAAGTGGTTTTTTTCATATGCATATCATTTTTTTTCAGATTTTAGAAGATCCATTTGTCATAGTTAAATCTTTCAATCAAGTAATCCACATTCCATCAGGTAATTTTTCAATCTCTAATTGAGATTTTATATTTACTTGATGAAATTAGAAGATAAATAATTGGCTGATTTAGATCCTAGTTTCGTTCTTCTTAAAGGACCGGAGAAGAATGGAGCATGCTTATAGGACTTTATCATGCAAGTCAAAGTCAGACGGGATTGGCCATGTGTAGGATCTAGTGTTCCGCTCTGAACTCTTGATTGTGAGTTGGTGCCTCATTTAGCATTTGACTTTGGTATTGGGTCCCACCGTTCGACCGAAATCGAGTGGTTGCCATTTAACCGTCGGCCACTGATTTACTCTGTATGGTGGAATATGTATTTGTGGATTCTTCCCAAGTTAAAGCATACCCAACCCAAGGGCCTTTGTGGTGGAACAACTGAAAAATGGGAGAATAAAAGGAATTTGAAATTAGATTATACGAAGCGTAATAAAATGATCAATGCATTTATGAAATTATAAACTCCTCCCTATAAAAAGAATATTTTAAGAAAGGTATGCTTAGTCTGTGCATGCATATGAGAAAAATATGGAGCAGAATGTGAAAAAAAAAAAAAAAGAAAGAAAAAGTGCCCAGAATTCTGAACATGTCTCAAATAAATCGCTTGACCACTTCTCTCTCCTTTGCACAACAGCATAGCTTGGTCAGGACCTCCCATCATTCTAAATTTTGAAATGGAATATATGTTAGGTAAGTGATTGAAGGTCCTGGATGGTAGGGGTGGATGGGTATATATTTATGTAGGCTGCTTGCAAGCCAACTTTTCCAAATATTGAAATTCTAGTGCACATGGAATAGTAGGGTAGGAGGGTTTCTTTTTTGGTAATGGAGAAGGCCTCCAGGCTATATTAATAGGTAAAAAGGATTACATAGCGGAAGTCCCACACCTGTTACTGTCAAAATATATAAATTCGGCAACCTAAACCCAAAAATTTAATAGATATTATAAGGACACCAAACGACTCAACTTGAAGTAAGATTTGTACGTACATGATCACTTTTAGAGATGGGGGAGTACAAAAGCCGATTCTCATAATAACCTGGATAAAGTTGAACTGCAATATTGGATGTTGTAGCCATAACTTCCTAAAATAAAATAAAATGACCACCATCAAATATAAGGGTTGGTCCAGTACTATTTATCCAACAAATGAATAATATTGTATAGAAATGAAGTGAACAGCTGAGAAATCAACTTGTGAATAAGCTAAGCAATATATAACTACAATTAAAAACCCATATGCATAAGATATAATGAAGAACATTGTAAGAACAGCAAGCATAAGGGTGGTTGCAAGGAAAACTCTCCATAAAGATGCAATTATGATAAGAAAGAGTCCATGTAGAGTATGAAATATTACCGTGATTGAATTCCTTTAGATCCACTTTGTACGCTACTTAAATGAAAGACCAAGATGCAACAAAGACAATTAAGGTTAAAATTTTCGAAATTTAGTTGATAACCACTAGCAGCATATGAGCAACATGTAATAATAATTAACAGTTAATCTATTTGAGGCCTAATAAGTGGCATCAGAGAAGCAGCTAACGAAATAATAGTTACAGTTGAAGGCTTCATTTGAGTTACCAGATAGAGAGTACCAAAGAGAGAATACGCTCACAATAGCAGAGTCATCTATATATAGAATCTAGAATACGAGCAAATGAAAATGGTATAAATCATCCAACACAAGATAATTGAATGCTATCGTCTAAACAATCTAATAGTGGAGACTTATTGTCAGAACATTTGAATGATAGAACCCTGCTATTCGGATGCTAAAGGGTTATTGTGTGATTCAACAATACCACAGACCATTAAGAAAGTGTCAAATTTGAATTTTTGAACCTAAAGGCATGTGCCTCATGATAAGATGGCGAGAAGGCTCCGATGGCAAAGGCCTGTTATTAGGATGGTCCATGGCAACAACTCACCATTGGATGGCTCGTGATTTGAGGATATGGAAGCATCATAAATTATGTATATATGTGTGTGTGTATTTCGATGATAATGGGAGGATTATCCATCCCGTAATATTATGCAACATGTAAATAATTCATTTCATTGCATTTTTTTCCTTCTAAAACCTTGATAAGATTTGTAGCAAATTCACTATAACAGAAAAATAAGATAGGTTTTCTCTCTTTTGGAGGTAGGATTATGAAATAAAATATTCAGTACCTACCTATTTATAAAAGTTGTCCAATATGCATTCATAGAAATATTATAATGAAGTCTTCTATTTACTATTGCACATCTTTGTGATGTTCCTTGTTCGAAAAACTAACAAGCACATGCATGAGATTGTATCAATTACTTTTTATATGGGTACTTTATGATTAAATAATCACAGCTGATCAAATGATGAGTTTTATGATCTTACTTTTTCTTGAAATATGTCAAAACTCATTCAAGTTTCTAAGTTGATTCTTGAGTCATTTTTCATAGTTTTCAAATCACAGAACCTAGTTTATACATCCAAAGGAAAATATTTTTCTCTTTTATGTTCCAACACTTGTTTGATGTACATGTAGCCGAATGTGGAGTTGGTGATCATAATTTTGTTAAGAAGAATGTCCTAGAATGCACAATCAGTGGAGAAGATGCATGAGTGAGAAAAAAAGATGTATATTTAATCAATAACATGAGCACCATGTTTGTGAACACAAACAATTTGATCTCATCCAACTTACCTCTATTTATAACACTAAGCACTGACTTAGTTCACATAATATGGATCTTTCCAATGCCAGTATTTCTCATCCAATGGTGGTGAAGTAACTTTTTTTTGGCTCATGGAAGAAGGTATTGCGATAATTTTGTATCAATTATGAGTATAAAAACTATATGTAACTAAGGTTGGTTTGATAAGTCGAGCATGACACAAACTTGGTCAATTAGCACTAATACTTACTTTATCACGTGTCAATGATGCATTCCACAAACTTCTTTATTTAACAATTCACATAACTCATGGCAGATCTATTAAGGAGTTTTTGGTCAAATTCCTTGCTACCAATATGATTAATATATCTATTGTATTGATATATTAAGCACAAAAGAACATGTTTGTCTTTTATGTAGATGGTGTATTAACCGTTGCCATAGGTCGATTTTTAGATAAATGCGATTTTTAGACAAATGCATGGTATCAATTGGTAGGAGAGATGCCTAATCCACATTGTCATCAACTTTATATCTCATGAAAATGAAAACTAGTAGGTGGAGCCACAACGGTCGTAGCATGTTCCTACTATAGCTAATTTTCTGCGGCATGTGAATTTCATAGGCTAATGTGTCAGGTCAGTTTTTCTCCAATCGACAACACGACTAGGGAGGACATATCCTTTTCGATGATGTTCCCATGCATTTTTAATTTGACTTATCCTAACTCACTAATAAAAGCAATCCACATGCATCTTTAAATGTACTGTCTTGTGCAATGCTTTTTTTTTTTTTCTTTTGATTGAAATAGGAGTAAGCAGAAAGCTACCCCATACTTTATTAAAGAATTAAAATTAATTATAGAGAGAAATAGTTATGTAGAAGATAGGAAGGATTACAATCATTTCAAAATAAGAACAAAATTAAGCGTTATTCCTCTGTAACAGGTTCTGCAGACGGCACCAAAGGCCTTCATGAGAAGATTCCATTTTGGATGAACAAAGGGCACCCCAACTATGATAAGTTGACAAAATCTTCAAAACTACAAAAAAAAGTACAATGTACTTCCTATTTAGAAAGTACACTAATAGTTGATAAGTTGAGCATGACACAAACTTGGTCAATTAGCACTAATACTTGCTTCATCACGTGTCAATGACGCATTCCACAAACTTCTTTATTTAATAATTCACATAACTCATGGCATATCTATTAAGGAGTTTTAGGTCAACTTCCTTGCTACCAATATGATTAATATATCTATTGTATTGATATATTAAGCACAAAAGAATATGTTTGTCTTTTATGTAGATGGTGTATTCAATTTTGAATAAACTATACTACTATAAAAAGGTTCTATGGCAGTGCGTACTATAGCAGCGGTTTTCATTAACCGCTGCTATAGATCCGACTTATGGCAGTGGTTATAATGAACCGCTGCCATAGGTCGATTTTTAGACAAATGCAGTTTTTAGACAAATGCATGGTATCAATTGGTAGGAGAGATGCCTAATCCACATTATCATCAACTTTATATCTCATGAAAATGGAAACTAGTAGGTGGAGCCACGACAGTCGTAGCATGTTCCTACTATAGCTAATTTTTTGCGGCATATGAATTTCATATGCTAATGTGTCAGGTCAGTTTTTCTCCAATCGACAACACGACTGGAGAGGACATATCCTTTTTGATGATGTTCCCATGCATTTTTAATTTGACTTATCCTAACTCACTAATAAAAGCAATCCACATGCATCTTTAAATGTATTGTCTTGTGCAATGCATGTTTTTTTTTCTTTTGATTGAAATAGGAGTTAGTAGAAAGCTACCCCATACTTTATTAGAGGATTAAAATTAATTATAGAGAGAAACAGTTATGTAGAAGATAGCAAGGATTACAATTATAAGAACAAAATTAAGCGCTATTCCTTTGTAACAGGTCTACAAACGGCACCAAAGGTCTTCATGAAAAGATTCCATTTTGGATGAACAAAGGGCACTCCAACTATGATAAGTTGACAAAATCTTCAAAACTATAAAAAAAGTATAGTGTACTTCCTATTCAGAAAGTACACTAATAGTTGATAAGTTGAGCATGACACAAACTTGGTCAATTAGCACTAATACTTACTTCATCACGTGTCAATGATGCATTCCACAAACTTCTTTATTTAACAATTCACATAACTCATGGCATATCTATTAAGGAGTTTTAGGTCAACTTTCTTGCTACCAATATAATTAATATATCTATTGTATTGATATATTAAGCACAAAATAACATGTTTGTCTTTTATGTAGATGGTGTATTCAATTTTGAATAAACTACACTACTACAAAAAGGTTCTATGGCAGCGCATACTATGGCAGCAGTTTTCGTTAACTGCTGCTATAGATCCGACCTATGGCAGCGGTTACAATGAACCATTACCATAGGTCGATTTTTAGACAAATGCATGGTATCAATTGGCAAGAGAGATACCTAATCCACATTGTCATCAACTTTATATCTCATGAAAATAGAAACTAGTAGGTGGAGCCACGACGGTCATAGCATGTTCCTACTATAGCTAATTTTTTGCGGCATGTGAATTTTATAGGCTAATGTGTCAGATCAGTTTTTCTCTAATTAACAACACGACTGGGGAGGACATATCCTTTTCGATGATGTTCCCATGCATTTTTAATTTGACTTATCCTAACTCACTAATAAAAGCAATCCACATGCATCTTTAAATGTATTGTCTTGTGCAATGCATGTTTTTTTTCTTTTGATTGAAATAGGAGTTAGCAGGAAGCTACCCCATACTTTATTAGAGGATTAAAATTAATTATAGAGAGAAATAGTTATGTAGAAGATAGGAAGGATTACAATTATTTCAAAATAAGAACAAAATTAAGCGCTATTCCTCTGTAACGGGTTCTGCAAATGGCACCAAAGGTTTTCATGAGAAGATTCTATTTTGGATGAACAAAGGGCACCCCAATTATGATAAGTTGACAAAATCTTCAAAACTACAAAAAAAAAGTATAGTGTACTTCCTATTCAAAAAGTACACTAATAGTTGATAAGTTGAGCATGACACAAACTTGGTCAATTAGCACTAATACTTGCTTCATCACGTGTCAATGATGCTTTCCATAAACTTCTTTATTTAACAATTCACATAACTCATGGCATATCTATTAAGGAGTTTTAGGTCAACTTCCTTGCTACTAATATGATTAATATATCTATTGTATTGATATATTAAGTACAAAAGAACATGTTTGTCTTTTATGTAGATGGTGTATTTAATTTTGAATAGACTATACTACTATAAAAAGGTACTATGGCAGCAATTTTTGTTAACCACTACGATAGATCCGACCTATGGCAGCGGTTATATGAAACCACTATCATAGGTCCAATAAATCGCTGCTATAGATCCGACCTATGGCAGCAGTTACAATGAACCGCTACTATAGGTTCGACCTATCGTAGCGGCTAGTGAAACTGCTGCCATAGGTCGGATCTATAGTAGTGGTTAGTAGCAACCGCTGTCATAAGTTTATTTATGGCAGCGGTTACTTATAACCGCTGTCATATATTTTTTTTAAAATATTATATAATTTTAAAATTTAATATCTATCTTTATTATTTATTATCTAAATAATTATTATTGATGCAGAATCTGATTGACGTTGGATTGAGCTGGAGCTAAGAAAGACGAGGTCGCTGTCGGTGATCTACAAAATAAAGTTTCACCTAAAGTCGGTGGTGGTGGTGGCTCCGGTGGGATCCTCCGATGATCAAGTCAACTCTTCTAACCAACAGAAATTGAGTGCTCAGAAAAGAGTTCGACAGAGTTTCAGAAAGAAGAAGAGAGTTTAGAGAAAACGTATCTGGAGGATCCCTTTTTATAGATGGAGCTTGATTGATGGTGACAGCCATGTCGTCTAGTAGTGGATCGCTCGAGATCGTATGAGATTCGGTATGGAGAGGAAGATGTCGTCAGACTGATAGTGATAGCTATACCATTCGATAGCGGGCCGCTCAAGGCCTGGTGGAGTCTATCACGGAGGGAGGGTGCCACCTATAGCATCATCTGTAGCAGATTGATGACGATCATTTATCGAGATTTAATAGTCATAGCTCAAAGAAAGCAGGCGTTGGTTGGTGGACTTCGATATATATCAATTTTAGAGGAGTTCGAACTCCTAAAGGAAATACGTCTGAAGGAGATCATCTGAGAGCAATCCGCTAGAAAAATCTGATTGAAGGAGAAGTTCGAAAGGAGTTCAGCTCCTGGAGGAGTTCAATCGAAGGAGAAGTCTGAAAGAAATTCAGCTCTTGGAGGAATCCAACTGAAGGAGGAGTCCGAAAGGAGTTCGGCTTCTATAGAAACTTGATCGAAGGAGATATCCGAAAGGAGTTCGACTCCCATGGGAGTCCGACTGAAGAAGAAGTTTGAAAGGAGTTCGGCTTCTGAAAGAGTTCGGCCAAAGGAGAAGTCCGAAAGAAGTTTGGCTCCTAGAGGAATCTGACTGATGGAGGAGTCCGAAAGAAGTTTGACTCCTATAGAAATTCGACTGAAGGAGGGATCTGGAAGAAGTTTGATTCTCGTAGGAGTCCGACTGAAGGAGGAGTTCGGAAAGAGTCTGGCTCTTATAGAAATTCAACTGAAGGAGAGATCCGAAAGAAGTTTAGCTCCCATAGGAGTCCGACTAAAGAAGACATTTGGAAGGAGTTCGACTACTGAATGAGTTCGATCGCTGGAGGAGATCGAATGGGGTTCGACTGTTGGAGAGAGAATTCTCGATTGAAGCTCTTTCATGATTACTAGTTGTATTAGGCTAAGCATCAGGTTGGACTTCGATAGAAATAAAATTTATCCCCAACAATAGTCCCTCCACTTTCGAGTTCGAAACTCGAAGAAAGAAAGTACAAAAAGGGTGACTGTTGAAGTCCTTTTCAGAGCTCTGCATCAATTCAGATTGAAGTCGGGGGAGATCTTATCTCCAGCCAAGGTTAACGTTGAAGTTGAAGCTCGGGAGAGATCTTGTCTCCAACTGAGGTTGACGTTGAAGTTGAGGCTCGAAGGGATCTTGTCTCCAACCGAGGTCCAAAAAAATCTTATCTTTTGTTGACGTTGCGGTTGAAGCTTGTGGGAGATCTTATCTTCAACCGAGGTTGAAGAAGATCTTCTCTCCTATTGATGTAGACTTTGAAGCTCGGGGAGATCTTATCTCCAGCCGAGGTTGAAGTTATAGTTGAAGCTCGGGAGAGATCTTATCTCTAGTCAAGGTTGAAGAAGATCTTATCTCCTGTTGACGTAGATGTTGAAGCTTGGGGAAGATCTTATCTCCAGTTGGGGTTGACGTTGAAGTTGAAGCTCGAAAGAGATCTTATCTTCAACCGAGGTTGAAGTTGTAGTTGAAGCTCGGGGGAGATCTTATTATTGGATATATGTATCCTAGAAGCTAGAATTGGCTGACACTTGTAATACACTTCTAAAGGCAAAATTATAATTTTGACCATAATTAATAAAATAGGTTATTTTATATCACATATGTGTATTTAGTGTCTATGATACATCCTTTGAGTTAATGGTAATGATAATTCATATTTTCAAGAGTTGAAAATTTAAGATATGAATAATCATTATTAACTCATAAAATGCTTCCGACCATAGGATCATCACAAGGATGGTGATTGATCCGAAAGATTGGTGTACAATCGCTTCTCTTTAGTAGATGAGTCTTGAGTCTATGGTGTGGAGACACCGGAGCGAGAGTACAGGTACTCGTTAGAGAATGAGGGCACTGAGCGTGACCACCTCGAGTAGTCATTAGGAAGTCTACCTTCTCGTCAATGACTGACTCGATGCTGCAGTAGTGTGTCTGGTTCTTTGACCTGAGGTGCATCGATAGTTCACCTTGAGGGTGTTATAGTTTGACTACACCATTACTCGGTCTCCTAGCCATATGAAACCCTGAGGTGTATGTTGGCTATAGCATGTTCATTGTAGGAACTGGATTGCATCAAGATGGAATCTATCTACCTCGGTGGTAGAGGAGCAGCCCTATGATGATCATGAGAATCAAGTCCAGAAGCCCATGGCCATGGCAGAGTGAAATAATAGAAAGAGTTTCTATTTAGGTTTTCACATTGGACTTGAATCGAATGATTACATCATATGACAGAAACTAGGGTTTGACGAGTTCACCTTAACCCTAATCTGATCGGGGCTCAAGATAGAAGAACTTAATCACACAGGTAGCTGCACCAAGAGGTTCGCATTCAGCTCTGATGGGTTGCCACCATATACTGCTAGGTGTCACTGGTGGATTTTGGGAGCAATTAGAATGATTTAGATGATCGATCATTCTAGCTGTTCGAATCAGAAGAGTTCTGATCCATCGAAAGGAGTTTCGATGATGTCGATGATAGAGATCATGACATATCCCATTACCATACAGAACTGAACCTAACTGGGTCACACAAATAAGGGTTTGAATCTGGTGATCATCAATTGAACTGATCTAGTTCAATTGATCTGAATGAGATTCAATTAGGTTCAAGAAAATCGTGCTAGCACTCGATTGAACCTAACGTTCTTCTTTTACTATCATAAATAGTTGTCCTGACTGAGCCAAAGAAGTTTGTGCTTGATCAGAGGCCTTCACTTAGTCTGACTGGAGCCTATCCAGATCAGAAAAGGGTTGTCTTATCTTGTAAGATAATACCTGCCATTTTTGGTCACCTGCCATTTCTCGTCTTTTGACTTTGGTCAAAAGTTGACCTTTGACTAGTCAAATATTGACCATTGACACTTTGACTTCTGTCCACGTGTCATGTACCTATTAGAGAGCTGATGGAGGCTTGTCCCTCTGCCAGAATCTGGCAAGGAGGAGGGCGCACGCCACCCTTGGCGTGCGCCTAAGTTTGAGGCGCTGGCGTGCGCCTAAGTTTGAGGCGCCCAGGAGTCCCTATTGGACAAGGACTCCATCTCCTTATTGAATTCTGATTAGACTCCTCCTAAGAATTAATTTTGACTGGTCTTAGACGTCATCTAAGGATGAATCCAAGGGACTCTATTTCCACCAATCAAATTTATATCTGATTTCATAAAGGGTTGTGATTGTTTGGGATGAAGAGGAGTTGGATCACACATAGTCTATAAATAAGACCCTGCGCCAAACTTAAGGAGTATGCGTGTAAATTGAATTCTCTATGCCCCAAGGCTGTTTGTCTCTCCCTCCTCCACGCCAAGCCCATCTTCTCCCTCTCCTTTCCACACCCAAAGAAGTTTGGAATCTTAGTTGGTGCAATCCAGATGAGAGAAAGGCGATCAGAAAGCTAAGAAGGCTGCGCTGCTGCAAAGGACAACTGCTGATCTTCGAAAGATATTTTGAAGATCCTCCAAATCAGATTCAGATCTGATTTTTAGAGATGTGATAGAAAAAAAAAGGATCTCCAGATTTAGTCTGAGTGGATACCGATAGAGGTCAGGCACTTGCGTGGTTAGATTCAGAACTTTTTGCTATTTACAGGATCATCAATGGATAATAGGATTACCCTACGTCAAGATAAATTTAATTTAATTTAATTTATCTAAATTTATTTTAATTATTAAAATAATAAAGATTAGATCTAAAATATTTTAGATCTGATCTAGATCAAAGTAAAATTTTTTTAAAATATATCTCTTGATCCGATTAGATCTGAACGAATCTGGTCCGAAAAATCAGGATTTTTGCTTCAACTGATATCAGAGCCAAGATTTTAAAGTATTTATAGTTAATTTTAAATTTATTTTAATTAAAAAATAAGTAATTTTAGATATCATATGAGATGTGATCAGATCTAAAATCAAAAAAATTAAAATTAAATGATTTGGATCTAAGATTAGAAAATATGCATGACTAGTTCTAAAATAGAATAGTTCTATAGAATAGTCTTGTATGTTTATAATTTAATTTGATTAAATCATATTTTAGATCTATTTATTTACTATTTTTTGATATTATAATTATTATAATAATATCTAAAAAATAGTAAATAAAAATTATTTAATTTTAACATCATATGAGATATGATTGATGCATGTCTAGACTAGTTGTAGAATAGTTTTACATAGTTATCTAGATTAGAGTTTATTTTGATAAGATCAATTTAAATCTAATTTTTTAGATTATTATGAGATAATTTAGATCTAAAAATATGCATGATTCGATACATGAGATGTATGCAAAATATGCCATGATTAGATCTAATTTGTATATGAGATATATGATATAGATCTAAAACTATTTTGTAGTATTACATGTTCCTGATTAAGGCGTTCCTCTTGGCCGTCCGATCATAAGAAACAAAGAAAGGGTTTAAAAGGCCCTCTCCTTCCATCCGATGGGGTGTTCTTATGACGTGTAGGGGTGCTGCGCGTTCGTCCTTAATCAGAAATCCAAAACTTACTTTCTGCAAAACCCTAGATCCTGAAATCCTAGAATTTATTATGCATATTTTGTTTATGAACCTTACTTAATTAAGAATTAAGATTATAGAATATTAATTAGGTCTAAAATTAAAAATTTCATATCTAAGATATATTCATAAATACTGGGTTCGGGCCTTGGATAGCTCAATTAGGTCTAAGTGGTTGATCAAACCGAATCAAGAGTTGGTTAGATGGGATCAACAATGCTTAAATTGATCAGTCTAATAGGATTAAGTCTGGGTCAAGATCGAGTCATGATCAAACAAGACCTAATTAGGGCTCAGAGGTTAGAGTCTGGATTGTAGATAATACCAATTGGTTCTGCGCTCAATAATTTAGTGTCTAAGGTAAGTTTGGCCACATAACGATCAACTGGTTTTTTAATTAGAAAGCTACCTCGAATCTGAATGCGTTCTTGTACGACGTTAAGGCATATATCCCTTTCCACCAGGTCTCACTTACCTGCCACATATCTATTGATTCCCAATTCTGATTTGAGGTGGTCAATAATCCGAGCTATTCTCATGCCACTAGGTTAGTCATAATTGTTATGACTATGATAAGTCTAGTTTTATAGAGACCTAAATCCAAATTCTTCCTAAAGAAAAGATTAAGTCCTGAGGTCTTTCCAATCATTCAGTAGATGTGCGGGAGTACCATCCCGAGGTTCGACTTGTTCCTCGGGATTAGTGGCTCAGTTTGCACCAGAAGATTCCTCTCTT
>QRFJ01000006.1:8153057-8278358 GCA_006176705.1 Cocos nucifera | reverse complement strand
ACATAACGACGACTGATTTTAATTGAAAGCTACTCGACCTGAATGTATTCTTATATGAGTAATGACATATTCCTTCCACCGATCTCACTTACCTGGCCATATCTGTTGTTACAGTTCTGATCTGAAGTGGTCAATAATCCGAGCTAACCCATGCCACTAGGTTAGTCATAATTGTTATGACTATGACAAGTCTAGTTTAATAAGACCTGAATTAATTCTCTCTAAGAAAAGATTAAGTCTGAGGTCTTCCACCATTGTAGATGTGCAGACCCTTCCCGAGATTGATTATTCTCGACTGGATATAGTGGCTCAATTGCACCGAAAAGATGCAACCATGTCTATTAGGCATTGGATGCTATGGGCTGGAGGATGAGTTGGGCTTAATATTCTGGATACGGTGAAAAACTCAATTAGAAATCCAGTCTGTGCAAATGGTGGGTTTGACTTAACTAAGGAGTGGATCAATATTTCGGATACGGTAAGATTCATGAATTAGAGATCAAGTTTGGGTGCAACATGATTAGAGAATCATTGAACAAGAGTTGTTCATTCATTGGCTAACCCATCATCAATAACTGTCAGGTGAGGTGATGAGTCAGTTGGTAAGACCGCACCACCCACTAAAAATTATTAATCGTGGAGATTTTCGTATCTCTACAGAGGGAGTGTAGAGATTCAAAAAAATAGTAAAAGCTAATTTATTTAAAAATAAAATTTTTAAATAAATTGATCAAGTAATAAAATATCTAACTAGAATCTTTGACTCTCTATAGAAAAATATCTGCATCCAACCCATTAGTACGTATCCTGGACACACATAGACTGATCGGATCCAATAATAAAGATTGGCTCAGGAACTATAAAATTATTTTGAGTTTCGAGAAGTTAACCCATATTTTGGATCAGGATCCTTCCACCTTACCAGTCCGTCTATCCATTGAACAGAGAGCGTCTCTAAAAAAATGGATAGACGAAGACAATAAGGCCAGATATTACATGTTGGGCTCGATGTCTGATGAGCTCCAGCGCCAATATGAAGATATCAAGACTGTTCGCTAAATATTGGCTCACCTGTAGGAGATGTTTGGTGAACAGAGTCGCGCAGCAAAAGTATCAAATCACGAAATGACTTTTAAGGCTAAGATGCATGATGGACAGTCAGTCCAAGATCACTGTCTGATGATGATCAAAAGACATAAAAGAGCTTAGAGAAGCTCGTGGCCAAACTTACCTTAGACACCAAATTGTTGTCAGAACCAATTGGGTAGCCTACAATCCAGACTCTAACCTCTGAGCCTAATTAGTCTTGCTTGATCGTGACTCGATCTTGACCCAGACTTAATCCTATTAGGCTGGTCAATTTAAGCATTGTTGATCCCATCTAACCAACTCTTGATTCGGTTTGATCAACCGCTTAGACCTAATTGAGCTACCCAAGCCCGAACCCAGTATTATGAATATGTCTTAGATCTTTAAAATTCTCAATTTTAGACCTAATTAATATTTCATAAACTTAATTCTTAATTAAGTAGGGTTCATAAACAAAATATGCACAATAAATCCTAGGGTTTCAGGATCTAGGGATTTTGCAGAAAGTAAGTTTTGGGTTTTCTGATTAAGGACGAACATGCGCAGCACCCCTACACATCATAAGAACACCCCATCGAATGGAGAAGAGAGGGCCTTTAAACCCTTCTTCGTTCTTATGACCGGACGGCCAAGAGGAACGCCTTAATCAGGAACATTCAATACTACAAAATAGTTATAGATCTATATCATATATCTCATATACAAAAGTTAGATCTAATCATGGCATATTTTGCATACATCTCATGTATCAAATCATGCATATTTTTCAGATCTAAATTATCTCATAATAATCTAAAAAATTAGATTTAAATTGATCTAATCAAAATAAATTCTAATCTAGACAATTATGTAGAACTATTCTACAACTAGTCTAGACATGCATCAATCATATCTCATATGATGTTTAAAATTAAATAATTTTTATTATTTTTTAGATGTTATTATAATAATTATAATATCAAAAAATAGTAAATAAATATATCTAAAATATGATTTAATTAGATTAAATTGCAAACATGCAAGACTATTCTATAGAACTATTCTATTTTAGAACTAGTCATGCATATTTTTTAATCTTAGATCCAAATTATTTAATTTTAATTTTTTTTGATTTCAAATTTGATCACATCTCATGTGACATCTAAAATTATTTATTTTTTAATTAAAATAAATTTAAAATTAGATCTAAATACTTTAGAATCTGGCTCTGATACCAGTTGAAGAAAAATCTTGATTTCCTAAACCAGGTTTGTTCAGATCTGATCAGATCGAGAGATATATTTCAAAAAAAATTTTCTTTGATTTCAATCAGATTTGAGATATTTTAAATTTGACTTTTATTATTTTAATAATAAAAATAAAATTTAAATAAATTAAATTAAATTAAATTTATCTTAATGTTGGGTAATCCTATTACTGTTGATGATCCTGTAAGCAGCGGAAGGTTCTGGATCTAGCCACGCACGTGCCTGATCTCTAACGATATCCACTCAGGCTGGATCTGGAGATCCTCTTCTTTTCTATCATATCTCCAAAAAGTAAATCTAGATCTGATCTGGAGGATCTTCAAAATATTTTTTGAAGATCAGCAGTCGTCCTTTGTAGAAGCGCAACCTTCTAACTTTCAGTCGTCTTTTTCTCATCTAGATTGCACCAACCAAGAATCTAAACCTCTTTGGACATGGAGAGGAGAGGGAGAAGATGGGTTTGGCATGGAGAAAAAGGGGAGAGGAGGCCTTGGGGCATGGGAATTGAATTCATTTCCAATATTCTTTGAGTTGGGCGCAGGGTCTTATTTATAGATTATCTGTGATCCAACTCCTCTTCTTCCCAACCAATCACAATCCTTCGTGAAATCAGATCTAAATTTGATTGGTGAAAATAGAGTCCTCTGGATTCCTCCTTAGATGGTACCTAAGATCAGTCAAACTTGGTTCTTAGGAGAAGTCTAATCGGAATCCAAAAAGGAAGATGGAGTTCCTATCCAACAGGGACTCCTGAGTGCCTCCAGCTTGGGCGTACGCCAAGGGTGGCGTGCGCCCTCCTCCTTGTCAGGTTTTAGTAGGGGGACAGGCCCCCACCAGCTCTCCAATAGGTGCATGACATGTGGACAAGAAGTCAAAGTATCAATGGTCAATATTTGACCAGTCAAAGGTCAGACTTTTGACCAAAGTCAAAGGAATGAGAAATGGCAGGATGACCAAAAATGGCAGGTAATTGTCTTACAAAATAAGACAACCCTTTTCTGACTTGGACAACCTCCAGTCAGATTATGAAGGCCTCTGAATTGAGCACAAACTCCTTTGGCTCAGTCAGGACAACTTATTTATGATAGTAAAAGAAGAACGTTAGGTTCAATCGAGTGCTAGCACGATTTTCTTGAACCTAATTGAATCTCATTCAGATCAATTGAACTAGATCAGTTCAATTGATGATCACCAGATTCAAACCCTTGTTTGTGTGACCCAGTTAGGTTCAGTTCTGTATGGTAATGGGATATGTCATGATCTCTATCATCGACATCATCGAAACTCCTTTCGATGGATCAGAACTCTTCTGATTCGAACAGCTAGAATGATCGATCATCTAAATCATTCTAATTGCTCCCAAAATCCACCAGTGACACCTAGCAGTATATGGTGGCAACCCATCAGAGCTGAATGCGAACCTCTTGGTGCAGCTACCTGTGTGATTAAGTTCTTCTATCTTGAGCCCCGATCAGATTAGGGTTAAGGTGAACTCGTCAAACCCTAGTCTCTGTCATATGATGTAATCATTCGATTCGAGTCCAATGTGAAAATCTAAATAGAAACTCTTTCTATTATTTCACTCTACCATGGCCATGGGCTTCTGGACTTGATTCTCATGATCATCATAGGGCTGCTCCTCTACCACCGAGGTAGATAGATTCCATCTTGATGCAATCCAGTTCCTACAATGAACATGTCATAGCCAACATACACCTCAGGATTTCATATGGCTAGGAGACCGAGTAATGGTGTAGTCAAACTATAACACCCTCAAGGTGAACTATCGATGCACCTCAGGTCAAAGAACCAGACACACTACTGCAGCATCGAGTCAGTCATTGACGAGAAGGTAGACTTCCTAATGACTACTCGAGGTGGTCACGCTCAGTGCCCTCATTCTCTAACGAGTACCTGTACTCTCGCTCCGGTGTCTCCACACCGTAGACTCAAGACTCATCTACTAAAGAGAAGCGATTGTACACCAACCTTTTGGATCAATCACCATCCTCGTGATGATCCTATGGTCGGAAGCATTTTATGAGTTAATAATGATTATTCATGTCTTAAATTTTCAACTCTTGAAAATATGAATTATCATTATCATTAACTCAAAGGATGTATCACAGACACTAAATACACATATGTGATAGAAAATAACCCATTTTATTGATTATAGTCATAATTATAATTTTGCCCCTGAAAGTGTATTACAAGTATCAGCCAATTCTGGCTTCTAGAGCACATATATCTAACATATGCTTCGGCTGTTGGATCAATAATGTATGCCATGTTATGTATAAGGCCTGATGTTGCTTATGCTTTAGGCATTGTAAGTACATTTTAAGCTGATCCAGGAGAGGATCATTGAAAAGTTGTGAAAAATATTCTTAAGTACTTGAGAAGGACTAAAGATATTTTTCTAGTATATGGTGGTTCTGATCTTAAATTAGAAGCATATTCTGATTCTAGTTTTCAATCAAATCCAGATGATAGCAAATTCATTTCAAGATATGTCTTTACTCTGAATGGTGGAGCAGTGAGTTAGAAGAGTACTAAGCAGCCAACTACTGCTGACTCAACCACTGAAGCAGAATACATAGCTGTAAGTGAAGCCGCCAAGGAAGCTGTCTGGATGAAGAAGTTCATCATTGAATTAGGTGTAATTCCTAAAATTGAGAATCCAATACCACTTTATTGTGATAATACTAGAGCTGTAGCTCAAGCAAAGGAACCAAGATCTCATCATAAATCCAAACACATTCTGAGATGCTTCCATCTCATTCGAGAAATTATTGAAAAACATGATATGGTCATAGAACGAGTGGATACAAAGAACAACATAGCAGACCCATTCACTAAGGTTTTACCACTGCAACTGTTTGATCGCCACCTTGATTGTATGGGATTAAAATATAAGGGCGATTGGCTTTAGTGCAAGTGAGAGATTGAAAGGAATATGCCCTCAAGCCAATTTTATTTTTGGGATGTTCTTTGTCTTCCAAACTCATGTAATAATATTTTTAATCAATAAAGACATTTTATTTCATCATATGCAGTGTCTTATTATTTTAAGATTATGATGAACTCTATAAATTAGGGCTATGATTTTAGGATTATGATGAGATCATACTAGTGAGACCTAAAATCTTAAAACCCTAATTTAAATATTTCCTAGTCGATGGGACATTGAGTTAGGGATCAATATTTTTCGGATAAGACTAGCACATTCTTTGTATGCTCGATTAAGAGGATGATTGATCTCACAATAACTTGTGTATGACACTAATACAAGAATGTGGGTGCTCATTAGAGAATGAGTTCACTGAATTGATCCAAATTGAGAATATCTAATGGAGTCTTATCTACATGTCAATAGATGGTTCTCATAGTGGAATTTGTGCATGTAATCCTTTGACCTGAAACTACCATAGAATCTTATATATATAAATCCATATTTTGGTTCATACTCATTCATGACTTAGTTATGTACGGGATGATCTGGATATGGTAGATTATATATATGAAGATTGTGAGTAGGTTAACAAGGAATCGATCTCTCCTGGTAAGAGAAAATAGCATCCTACCTGCTTCAAACAAATAATGATTCAGGAAGACTTTGATCAAAGCATGATAAAAATTAGAAATAGTTTCTAATGTTTCATTAAATGAATCATTATCATAAGATTGAAAGAGAAATGAATATGATATTGGGGTTGACATATTTTCATACCCAGAGTCATATTCAGGATGCAGGAAGATCGAAGGATCTAGTTGCATGGTAATTTTCACTGAAGGATATTTTTGGTATTTCTATCAAAATTTTACATCTTTCGGATAGTCATGATACATTGCTAGACGTCAATCATGTCTTGTGGGTTTGATCAAATTAAAATTTTAATTTGATCATTAAATTAGAAAGTATTCTAAATTAAGTCAAATTGGGTTGGCTAGTTTTGACCTAAATCGGTTTGGTTGAGTTCTAACCAGATTAGGTCAAATCACACCCTGACTTACTGCTGGTTAGATGTGGAACCCAATGGGTCACACACAAAGAGAATTGATTAAGGGTCTAATTAGATTAGACCATGTTTGCAAGATGAATATGCTAGCACATATAGCAAACCCTAGCATCTAGATTCGAATCGGCTTCCGATTTGGGCTAATTAAGATCCGATTTGAGCCAAATAAGATTTGGTCTTGAGTTGGATTAACCTAGATTGATTGGGCTTCAGATTGGATGCCACATACCTACATGCCATGTGCTAGAGAGTCTCTCTCTTGTGCATGGGAAGTCTTTTCATGCGCAAAGGACTCTTTGGCGCATGGAATAAGATGGCGCCTACCTTCTTTGACTTTTCTCATATGTTATATTGCGTAAATATCTTTTATTAGCATGGACATCTGATATGGGGCGCAGAAGAATCCTTCTGCAGATGAAATATTTTTTTTTTTCTTTTAAATTTTTCGCCCAGGATGTTTTGTCGCCCAAGCTCCCTTGCCGCCCAAGACTCCATGCCGCCTACTCCTCCTTGACGTCTCTTGGACTAAGTCAAAGTCTCTTGGGACTTTGACTATTCAAAGTTTATCTCCACGCCTTCTTGTTGAATGGGCGTTCCTTTTTAGAGTCATTGGATGGCTCTGTTTCATGATCTAATGGATGAAAAAGATGGCGCCAAAGATGAAGCATTGCAACTCTTCGTAAAAACTTATGTAGAATTAATCCAAGAGTCCTGCTTTAAGGCACCTCTTGGACTAAGTCTATATCTTGTTTTTACTGATGAGGCGTGAGATTGGCTGATGGGGCATGAGATTTTAATGAGGAAAGGGTGTGAGTTTTTAGATGGCACCCCTACGTACATTATTAATAAGGGTGCACATCAAGAGTCCGAGAGTGTGTGAACATTATCTTTTCTTTCTTACAAAAGTTTCATTTTTATCTAATTTTCTTTCTTTCTCTTGTCTAGACCTTATCATTATAAGGACAAGAAGTCATCATAAAACTAAGAGATTAGGAAGGAAAATTAAGAAGATAAAAGAAAAAAGAAAGATAGATAAGGAGAGACAAGGAAGGTGACATAAAGGCAAAAGAAGGTCTAGCCCTTTTAATTAAAGTTCTTATTATTAAAACTTTAATTATATAAATCAAGGATGCTGGTATCTTGATCAAGTCTCTGTGTGGATCAATGTTGAAGGATGAACACGTGGGCACCTGGTGGAAATCCTGACGGACTGCTACCGACAATCAGGGTCAATTTAGGGTTTAGTGATAAAAGGTATATTCTAATACTTTCTTTTATATTACAAATGCATGCTATATGATTTAATTGCTAATAAGATGGTCCTTAGGTTTGGGTTTAGTTTATTTGATTTTATGTTTTTGCTTTGAAATCCATGCTTCTGCCCTGTACACCAAATCTAACAAGCTTAACCTGCTGATGCAGTGGGTTCAGGGCCTCATCGAAATAATGTAGGCCATGCAGCAGCCTCCGATGGTGATTCCATCAGAAAACCCACCATCAGGATGTCAGAAACTAACCCTAAGAAAGAGTATTTGGCCTAACATATCCGTCGCCCTTAGGAAGGAGAAATAGAGAGCAGAAGATCCATGTTCGGATCATGATTCTCCTCCAGAAGAGACTTTCTCCATCTATAATTGGAAGCCATCTAAGATCTACAATCGAGACGACGTTCTCAATCACAAACTACGGAAAATGGATCGGTAGATTGAAGAACTCTGCCACGTCGCTCTGGCTTTCCATGATGACGTCTGCATCGATCCCTCTTTTTTTCTCCAAATTATGCAAGAGCCCATTCCATCAAACTTCAAGCTTTCCCAACTTGAAAGCTACGACGAAACCTCTGATCCGATCGATCATCTAGAAGCCTTCCGAACCATGATGCTGCTCCATAGCGCACCAGACGTCATATTATGTCAAGCTTTTTCATCTATCTTAAAGAAAGCAGTAAGAAACTGATACTCGACGTTGAAGTCGGGTACGATCTTCTTCTTTGATCAGATGAGCCATCAGTTTGTGGCTCACTTCGTCAGTAGCCGATGTCCGCACTGAGGTTCAAATTTTCTGATGAACATCAAGCAGAAGGAGGGAGAATCCATCCGAGCTTATGTCATCCGATTTAATGCTGCTGCATTGGATGTCCGGAATCTGAGCCAGTCAGTTTCAATGGCCGCAATCAAGGGCGGCCTTCAGAAGAATGATTTGTTGTTCTTTCTGGAGAAGAAGTACCTCAGAAACTTTACCGATCTGCTAGCCCAGGCTGAGAGATATGCCCGTATGGAAGAAGCCTTTAAGTTGAAGGATGAAAAAGCCATAGAAGAGCGGTAGGCGGGCAAGTCTAATAAATTCACGGCTGATGGAGGATCGAATGAAGTTCGACCACGCTCACGGACTCCCTCCGAGCGCAAGCGAGTCTGAACTCCTCCTCGAGCTCGTCATCAAAGAAGCTTCAATAGAAGGACACAAAGAAGTCCTTCCCCTGGAAGGTTCCGCAACTACGCCCCCCTTAATGCTCCTAAAACTCAAATTCTTATGGAAATTAAAAATCAGCCACCAAGACCAGAAGAATTACGATCTTCCCCAAACAAGCATGATCAAAGCAAGTACTGCCTCTACCATCATGACCACGGCCACGATACTGAAGAATACATTCAGCTTCAAGATGAAATCGAGAAGCTCATCAGAAAAGGTCGATTGGATCGATTCCTCAAACGCCAGTCTGAAGCAAGAGAAGATCGGCCAAGGGCGTTGTTGTAGCCAAAACCACCAACAAGAAAAGAACAATAAGAAGATCGGCCACCTCTTAGCATCATCAACCCTATTTCTAGGGGGCTTAGTACTTCGGCGAGCCACCGTCTCTCATCCTTAGAGCCAGAGAAAGCCTACCCCAAATTGGGCAGGCCCGTATGAAGTAGAGAAGGTCATCCGGTTCGAAATTTATCGCCTAAAGTAGCTCAGAAGAACAACGCTCCCATGACCTTAGAACTCAAAACATCTGAGGATGTACTATGAGTAACTTTTCTTCAATAAAACTCCTCCATTTCAATATTACTGTTTCTTGGTGCAAAAACTATGTGATGATAGGAAAGAAGCAATCAATAGTGGCTATATTAGAAATATGAGGAGAACCTCGTTCTGACATGAGCAAGTCGAAGTCCTTCAACCTCAGCTGGAGATAAGATCTCCTTCGAGCTTCAGAGTCTACGTCAATAGAAGATAAGATCTCCTTCAATCTCGACTGAAGATAAGATCTCCTCCGAGCTTCAACGTCTACGTCAACAGGAGATAAGATCTCCTTCAACCTCGGCTGGAGATAAGATCTTCCTCGAGCTTCAACTTCAACCTCGATTGGAGATAAGATCTCCCCTGAGCATCTACATCAACAGAAGATAAGATCTCCTTCAACCTCTGCTGGAGATAAGATCTCCCCCGAGCTTCAACTTCAACCTCGATTGGAGATAAGATCTCCTCCGAACATCTACATCAAAATAGGAGATAAGATCTCCTTTAACCTCGGCTGGAGATAAGATCTCCTTCGAGCGTCTATGTCAATAGGAGATAAGATTTTCTTCAACCTCGATTGAAGATAAGATCTCCTCCGAGCTTCAACTTCAACCTCGATTGGAGATAAGATCTCTTCCGAGTGTCTACATCAATAGGAGATAAGATCTCCTTCAATCTTGACTGGAGATAAGATCTCTCTCGAGCTTCAAAGTCTACATCAACAGGAGATAAGATCTCCTTCAACCGTGGTTGGAGATAAGATCTCCCCCGAGCTTCAAAGTCTATAAGAGATAAGATCTCCTTCAATCTCAGCTGGAGATAAGATCTTCCTCGAGCTTCAACTTCAATCTCAACTGAAGATAAGATCTTCCCTGAGCATCTACATTAACAGGAGATAATATCTCCTTCAACCTTGGCTGGAGATAAGATCTCCTTCGAGCTTCAAAGTCTACGTCAACAGGAGATAAGATCTTCTTCAACCTCGACTGAAAATAAGATCTCCCTCGAGCTTCAAAGTCTATAGGAGATAAGATCTTCTTCAACCTCGGCTGGAGATAAGATCTTCCTCGAGCTTCAACTTCAATCTCGGCTAGAGATAAGATCTCCCTCAAGCATCTACGTCAATAGGAGATAAGATTTTCTTCAATCTCGGCTGGAGATAAGATCTCCTCCGAGCGTCTATGTCAATAGGAGATAAGATCTCCTTCAACCTCGGATGGAGATAAGATCTTTTCCGAGTTTCAACTACAACTTCAACCTCGGTTGGAGATAAGATCTCCTCCAAGCTTCAAAGTCTAAATCAACAGGAGATAAGATCTCTTTTAACTTCAGTTGAAAATAAGATCTCCCCTGAGCTTCAACTACAACTTCAACCTCTGCTGGAGATAAGATCTCCCTCGAGCTTCAAAGTCTAAACCAACAGGAGAGAAAATCTTCTTCAACCTCCGCTGGAGATAAGATCTCCCACAAACTTCAATGGCAACGTCAACAAAAGACAAGATCTCCCTAAACCTCGGTGGAAAATAAGATCCTTCCGAGCCTTAACTTCAACGTCAACCTCGACTGAAGACAAGATCCCTCCGAGCCTCAACTTCAACGTCAACCTCGGCTGAAAACAAGATCTCTCCCGAGCTTCAACGTCAACCTTGGCTGGAGATAAGATGTCCCCCGAGCTTCAAGCTGAACTCATGCAGACCCTTGAAGAGAACTTCGATAGTTGTCCTTTTTGTACTTCCTTTCTTCACATTTCAAAGTCAGAAGTGGGGGGATTATTGTTGGGGATAAACCTCGCTCCCATCGAAGTCTAGTCTGGTGCTTAGCCTAATGCAGCTAGTAATCACAGAAGAGCTTCGATCCAGAATTCTCCCTCTAGTGGTCGAACCCCAGCCAATCTCCTCCAGCGGTCGAACTCGTTCAGTAGCCGAACTCCTTCAGTGGCTTAACTCCTCCAGTGGTCGAGCTCCATCCAGATTCTTTCTTTAGTTAGACTCCTTCAGAAGCCAAACTCCTCCCAGACTTTTTCCTCAGTCAAACTCCTACAAAAGCCAAACTCCTTCCAGATCTCTCTTTCAATCGGACTCCTTCAGAAGTCGAACTCCTTTCGAACTTTTTCCTCAGTCGGACTCCTATAAGAGCTGAACTCCTTCCAGATCTCTCCTTCAGTCGGACTCCTACAGGAGCCGAACTCCTTCCGAATTCTTTCCTTAGTCAAACTCCTACAGGAGCCAAACTCCTTCTGAATTCTTCCTTCAATTGGATTTCTACATGAGCCAAACTTCTTCCGAACTCCTCCTTCAGTCGAAATCCTCCAAGAGCCGAACTCCTTCCGGACTCCTCCTTCGGTCAAACTCCTTCAGGAGCCGAACTCCTTCCGGACTTCTCCTTCAGTCGGATTCCTCCAATGAATTACTCTCGAATGATCTCCTCCAGACGTATTCCCTTCAGGAGTCCAAACTCCTCTGAAATTGATATATGTTGAAGTCTATCAACCAACGCCTACTTCCTTCGAGCTACAACTATTAAATCTCGACGAACGGTCGCCATCAATCTACTACAGACGACGCTACAAGCGGCTCTGCCTCCATGACAGACTTCATCAAATCTCGAGCGGCCTGCTATCGGATGGTATGACTGTCACTATCAGTCTGACGACATCTTTCTCTCTGTATCGAATCCCATACGGCTCCGAGCGGCCCACTAGCAGATGGCAAGATCGTCACCATTAATCAAGCTCCATCTATAAAAAGAGATCCTCCGGATATGTTTTTTCTAAGCTCTCCTCTCCTTCCCAAAATTTTATCGAACTCTTTTCTGAGCACTCCATTTCTATTAGTCAGAAGAGCTGACTTGATCGTCGGAGGATCCTACCGGAGCCACCACCACCGATTCCGAACGAGATTTTATTTTGCAAGTTCTTGACGGCGACCTCATCTTCCTCAACTCCAATTCAATCCAGCGTCAACTAAATTCTACACTAATAATATTATAATATTTAGCTACTTTAAAAAAATAATTAATAAAATTTTTAGATAAATTAGATATATTATATCAATCTGATGTAAATAAATTTATAAAAATAATAATAAAAATATACATAAAAGCTAAAAGATTAACTATCATGGTAGTCCATAATATGATATTATTGGTCATATATATCATCATCTAGTCCATTATATTATTAAATTCTCTATGAATATATATTATCTTATATAAATATAGAGTTATTTTGATTCGCTAGCAATTCTTAATTAAAAAATGAGAATTGGTACCCATAGTTCAAATGTCCTTTCTAATGATAATAATATGAAAAGATATAAATATTTTTTTAAAAAAAAGTAAAATAAAAAAATTAGATAGATTGATTACTATATGACTATTGGATAATGTAGACTGTTTGTTTGAAAATTAATCTTTTTTTTTGGTAGGAAAAAAAAAAAATTTTCCGACTTGACGTGGGGCTGCGAATTCTTCGACATGGTTTATGTAGTTTAGGTAAAAATAGTATTTAAGATATTCTTGATTTTTTTTTTGAAACCAAATGTATTTATGAACGTGCATCCGCATTCTATCTTTTTCTTTTCTTTTTTTGATAAATATTTTATTTTATTTTTAAATACTTTCATTGGTCTGGAAGCTTTATCAGCCTTTCATCACGCAAAAAACAAAAGAACATCAATGTTTTCACCCATATTTTATATAAATTTACAACAATATCCTCTCTGAGGGTGATAGCGGGGTATTTTCTGTCCTTGGGAGTCTGGGTCAGATCGGAGACTTGGGGCGGCGAATAGCGAAGCTTAGGTGATGGCCGGGATGGGGTCTTTTCCGTCCCTCGGGGTCTGAGTCGGATGGGAGGCTTGGAGCGGGGAAAAGCAAAGCTTAGGTAACGGCTAGAGTGGGATTTTTATTCCACACCTTTTTTTTTTCTTTTTTAAAAATCCACATATAAAATGAATACTTCTATCTGTATTTTAATATATATATATATATATAATATATTATTTATAGATTAGCTATCAAAAAAAACAAAAGGGAGATAGCATTTCTTGCCTGTATCATTATGACACTTGACGGCGACCGAAGAAAAAACAAAGGGTTAGCAGCACGTTAAATTCACGTTATTGGTAGGTGTCGAAGTGGATAGCGAAAAAAAGTCTTAGTTAGTTTCAGCGAATATATTATTTTATAATTATTATTTTAAATTATTTTTAGTCATTTTTTATTAAAGCTACATGTCAAGGAGAATAAAGTATGAGAGGCAATTGTACCGGAAAAAAAAAAAAAAAAAAAGATATAAGAGGCCGGCAAAACTAAACTACAAACTGTTTGTTTATCTGATTTGGAGATTGCGGTTCTTCTTTCTGATAGATTGTATATTGGTATAACTTAAAATATGCTATCAATATCGAGAACATTTGGCTTGAGGATGACTCGCAAATTATGGTCAATGGATTAAGGTGAGCAAAACTAGCAAGGTGAGCTATCATCATTTAGTCAATAATATGGTGAAGTTGATTAGATATATTCCCTTATAACAACCTACGAAGAGCATTATGGCTTATTATTTTTCTAGACAAAAAATATTCCAGGATTTTTATGTGCTCACAGATAATTCAATATGCCCACAATTGCTGATTTTGATAATTTCATAATCTACCAATATCTCATTTTTGGTAAGTTGCACCTTTTGACCACATGGCTAGAGAGTTGTTTACGTGCACATAATAGAAGCCCTGTAGCACTATTCTTTCTGGATATACCTGTAGCACTATTCTTTCTGGATATAAGGCAATATCCTATGACAGCGGTATCTAGATGCATAAGATTGTCTCATCAAAATCCAAAAAATTCAGTATGTCCGCTATTTGCAGAATGATAACAAATTTTTCCCTGCATTACCTGATTGGAATTTTTTGTTTTTTTTTGAGCAATACAAGATTTTTAACCATAGAAACACTTCTAAGGGCAGGTCATTAAGGAAGGGTTGCCAATCAACACATCTAATAATTGTTTGCAATTTATTTAAAATTTGATATTTTATTTTATTAAAATTTTTCAGCTCCTTAATTATCATAGGAGAAATTCTTTGCGCACTGTCTATGGTGATTTTTTTTCTCATGCACGCCAATCACCATGGATAGTGCGCGCATTTGCACACCACCTATCGCGCGCAAAACATTTTCCTTATGATAGGTTCATATTATAAAAATTGTTTGTAGGTTGAAGGATTTATTTTTAAGTCTCTGAGTATTGCTCCATACGGCCTCGATAAACTAAGTATCATTTCTGCAAGATAAATGTTGCTTCTTAGAAACATATTTGTTTCCTACTGTAAAATCCTATTTTTTCGGGTGAACTCCTACCCCACGCTTATCTCTCTACTTCTCTCTTTCTCTCCAAAGAGTTACTCCTCTCTTCCTCTTCATAGAATTGCCATCCTTTTGCAACTAATCCCTATTTAAAATATTATTAAATAAAATAAGGATGGCTCGGCGGCCAACGCCCTACATCCCAACACCAACAACCCCCACAAAAAAAAAAACAAAAGAAAAGGTTCGCAGATGATGCTGCTATTTGAAGACCATTTGGAGACTAATATTCCTTCTCTAACCGCAACTCGATGCTGGAATGAACTCGTAAGCACCTTAGCAATAATAGTATTAGTAGCTCATCACCTTCCCAGAAAAAAGAAAGTTTAATTTCCTTTTTCAACTTAAATCGCCAGAACAAGCATTACATGATTGATTTGAAGACTCGACTACCATAAGTGTTCGATAAATTACTTGCAACATTGCATGATTAAACTTGTGACAATTTGACATGTCCAATCCACTTTTCCAGGAGAGGAACACATGATTTCCAGGATAAATTACATAGAAGTTCAACATTAACATCTAAATGAGATACCGGATACCTCTCATTAATGGTTAAATTGCCTTATTTCCTTAGGATGTCTTATTGATGAGGTGGAATTCTAGTTGTAGAAACATAATATTTCCTCTGCTCTACTGAGTACAGGTAGGGTTAGTTTAGGTGGAAAATAACACATTAGAAATAGGATCTGACACAGTTTACATAATAATCTAATAGGTATGTTTGATCCCAGCAAGACAATAAGTGGAAGAAGAGAAAGCTCTTTCAAGCCTTCAGAAACGCCATAAAAAGTTGAAGTGCAGAGGTAGCGAACCTTTTCTTTAATTAAAAAGATTAAAAAAAAAAATCACGCCTATTAACTCTTGAAATTACACCACTTACACAACAGAGCTCTGTTTGCTGGCTAATGAAATTGTGCTTGCTAGTTTATAAATTAGCGCATTGTCCGAGATATGAAAAACAGTAAACAAGACATAATGCAAGAAATTAAAAAAGTGTACATAACTACATCAGCTATCGTCGGCCAAAGAAGGAATTACTGAATGCCTCGGGGCAGATTCAGAAGCTACATGAGTTCCCCAACGGCATTATTATAATGGTTGCTCCTTCAGATCCTTTCTTTATTGAATTTTCCTTTTCTTCCATTAGATCCATCAATCAGATTTTTTTATTACACTCAACAGCACACCGGCACTGAGACTTGTGGCAACAAACCCCAGGGAAACCTCAACTGGTACATGGTAACCTGTTGTAAGTGATTCCAAGTTTGTCATACAATACAAAGGAAAGCAGTGAAACATGCACAAGTAAAATGATATATGAAGAAACGAAAAATCAAATGTTTGTGGGGAAAACAGAGAGAGAGTGAGAAATGGGGTATGTCCAGCTCACCAAAGAAATCAAATATCATCTTTGTCCCTAGGAAGCCTAAAACAACACCTATGGCAGGCTGCAAAAGAAGAGTTTTTTACAACAATCAGCATTTTAGTTAATGTAAACCAAGACCAGGGAGTGCCAAATAATTTTAACCATCATAGCTGCAGAACCACGTCTAACAATCCTCAAACAAGTGCTGTATATATGCTTAATCAGACGATTCCGATAAAGACGGACTATAGCTCACAGAAATATCTGAATAACTTGGTTACTCTAGAATTAGGAGCATTCAAAATCCACCGCATATATATATATATATTAAAAAAACACTGACTATATGAATAATATTTCAAAGCACTTCATTCATTAAAGAAGGAAATAGTTATATTTGCCAAAAAAAGAAGGAAAAAAGTAATCAAATTAGTTAAGGATGCAGTGAATTTTCACAAGGATCAAATGCACACGCGCAAGCTGTGATGGGATAAGGCCTACAGGCCTACGATTCTTAGAATTAGTGAGCTTTGCCTCTTCTTCGTATAAGGAGGACACATTTTTGAAGAAAAGATGGTGTTATTGTTATTTAAAACAGACAAATTTAAGGAAGAAGATTCTCATCATAACATCTTATAACTGCCTTCCAGTTAATGCACCATGATCCATTGATAAGGTTTACTAAAGAACTGCAAATAGTTGGTATAAGTGATTTGGTTAAAAGATAATCCACTATGAAGGTTCCATCACATTAAGCTGCAACCTTATCATCCACGTGCATGAAACAAAAGGTGAAGGTCAGTGTTCTCAAAAGCTTAAATGAGGGTCATTTGAAGCTTACCGTTGAATAAAAATAGTAATTCTAGAAATGAATGAACAAGAAAATGATGAGAGCAAGTCAATGCCTTACCTGTAAATACCCCAACTCCGACATGCTTTCAGAAATGAGTATATACAGTGACCTTAAACCTACATAAGCAATTATTATGTAATCACTGTCAGCCAAAGCTTGTTCTAAAAGCAAGGACAGTCTTACCAAGTAATATTTCAATCTATATCATTCTTCTGAAGATAAAAATTATGGACCCCATGCATAAACCCCTCCAAATGACTTTTAGAAATTAGATATTTTACTCTAAACATGATTTTATGACTAAATCTTCAGCATCCCCCACTCCACCCTCCACAACCCATTTCCCCTATTTGTCTTATCATGCAAAATGAATGGATACTGCTGGTAAAGTTTTAACACATGAAAGGTTGCAATGTATGTCATCATATTTATTAGATATATTAATTTAAAAACAGGAGTAAGTAGAAGCCCTTTTGAGAGAGCCTTAAGCAAGTTATTAGAAAAATTCAATGGGCAACTTATTTGGTAATGCAAATCCTGCGATTGAAAGGGTGTATCATAATTTTGCCAAAGATAGAAAAGATTTTTCCAATTCGATCATGCTTGTAGATTGAAAAGAGGCTTAACCAGGGGCACTCAGTCAAGGTTCTCATCCACCTGTTTGAATGTTAAGGGTGGATCCAGCAAGGTTAAATGATGGACATTCGATGTAAAATATGCTAGACAGATAATGAATTGGTTGAATGTATCTAGCACTGTATTGGATGCCATATCACCTTTTATCATATTTTGGAAAGGTGCTGCCTGGTAACTTTGTGGCCAAGCTGAAGAAAATGGAGTTCCATATATGGAGCTCATCATGAGGTACACCTTGCCAGTTTAAATTCTACCTCCCCAAGATCCTAGGAATGCTCATTGTTGGATGATCACTTGGATTCCTTTTTTTTACTTTCTGATATTTATAAAGCCGACACAAATAGTTGGGAAAAGGCTAGATGGTTATGGTTTGCTGGTATTTATCTTACTTTTCACTATGAAATACTCCTCAGAAGGCAATAAGGAATAAACTGATACAAGCACCATATCATAAGGGTGTATTATAGAAGCATGAACCTATAATGTCTAGATAAGCATTAAGATCAGGGTTTTATATATAAAACCAGCAAAGCAAATACAAAACTACCTGAAATAGCAAAAAGATTTGAAGAGAAAACTATGAAAGGATCCCGTGTGACACCAAAAACTGCTGGTATTGAATCAATCTGTAAACATGAAAAAAAAAAAGTATCAGATCTCACATAAAGCAATTAAGCAAGAAAAGCTGGAAGATATGGGAGGGCAAAGAGGAGAACCTACAGCAAATGCAATATCACAGAGTTCGATGACTGCAACAGTGAGAAGTAAAGGTGTAGCCTGTGTACATATTTTTAATCACCGATCAAGCTAACAGAATATCTAAAGCAAAATGATATCTCACAATTTGTGACATTTAGTAGGAAATGAATTATCCAAATCAATCTAGTCCACGAATAACAGCAAGGTATCATATATTGCCCATAAAATCAAAATGCCAAAATATAAGATACACTGCAGTGAGATTCTTGGCAGGACCCTGACAAATACTTGCCTTCCAAACACCAGCTTCAAGTGTTAAAAATCGATCACCATCATAATAAGCTGCAAAATGAAAGAATACTGATATTTATATTTGAATAAAAGCATCACCAAGTAAGAATCAGAAAATACAGAAAAGTGTATTCAACCTCTTTAGCTTTTACTCAATAAAGAAAATATATTGCACTTTAATATACTCACAGAAAATGATTTTGTAGCAGATTACATTGTTATTGAAAAGCATTCATGGTCCGAGTATTTTGGCCAAGGTTGAAATCCAGATCCTCGACTAGTAAACTAACTTCTTGTTATTAGATAATGGGCTAGATAATGGGCAAGTTACTTCAGTTATGATGGGCACAACTAGTTGAGTTGCTGATATGCAAGTTGGTATACATCTATCTGCTTCATTTTGGTTTTTTCATGGGCAAATAGTGTGAAAATGATTTTAATTTTCAACCGCTACTCAAACTAGTTAACAGTTTATCCCAACAATTTTACATTAAAACAAATTGAATCCTTGTTGTATGCGAGAAGAATTGTGTAGAAATGATATTTAAGACTGTAATCAACAAATCAGGTGGAAAGAACATTCAGGAGATACAAATTTTGGGTAACAACTCAAGTTGAAAGTATATAGCAAAAGCTCAACCATGATCTAGCATGGCCAATATCTGGATTTACATAGAGATACTAACCAAGATTTTGGGTAAGCATCAGAAATGTTAAACTTGAAGTCCCTCTAACCAAATGCTAATCCATGTGATCAGTGATTAGCATTTATGAATGGACAGGAAGATCATCACAAACATGGACCATGAAAAAATTCAAGCCCCTAAGTAATAAATTTGTAGGTACAAGATAGCATTTATATATAAAATAATATGTAAAACTTTTAAAATTATCAAAGATGTAACCAAGGAACTTTTCCAACAACCTGTTCAATTTTAAGCAAATATGAGAAAGTTAAAACATTTATGTTGAAAGGAGATTTGTCAATAAAATACTGGGATCAGTAAGTCACCGGTAACGGGGATAAACTTCTGGCACGTTTTCACAATAAAATTATCAGCCAGGTCAGTCTCTTCCTCTTCAGCAGAAAACAGCTGTTACAAATCAACAAATGGAGATTATTGTGTGCTTTGAGATATCAAGTTTCATTCTATGTATTTTCACAAGCATCAATTGATAAACAAATGAGAGTATTATACAGAAGAATGAGACGAAGATCTTCTAATATAGAAGAGCATTACATGCATTTACCCGGAACCTTGGAACTCAAAAAGATAATTGATTAGAACAGGTCACATAAGTTTAAAAAACATTGAGATGACACTCGCAAAATATGAAGATTTTGAAGTAACAACACAATACTAGCAGCATAACCCGAAGATTTGTGTCATAGTATGAAGCCTCACATAAGCCTCATGTGATATAGCATAAGAAGCATAAGCAAGAAGCTTATCCTGTAGAAATTGACAGATCATACTCAGAATTGCTTCATTTGTCTCCCTTCTATCAGGGAAAAAAAAAATACTGGAATGCATTTGTTTGGCCTTCCCTCACTAATTTTATCCAGCAATTCTTTTGCCTCATTTTTCTTTTAAAACCCTTCAACTTGTATGCAAAACCTACCTCAAAGGTCATAATGGATTATGATACCCATTACTGAATAACTGCTATAAAGTTTCTTCTATTTTATCCTTTCTAGGTGCTATTGCCCCTGATATGCACATTTATTGCTCTTTTCGATACTTTTGTCCAAATGATATTTGAGGATTATTGAGCATTTTACAAGTGCATTGCCACTTCAACCATTCAGCTTTAAATTTGCACAAGATGTCCTCATCTTTCTACCATTTTGTAATATAACTACTGATTCATTTAGTTGCATTATACTCGCATTCCATACGCGGACTAATTTTCAAACCTTTATGTGTCATTCCATCTAATGGTAAGCATGGGTGCAATGGTAAGGTTGCTCCATTGTGACTTGGAGATCATGGATTCGAAACATGGAGACGGCCTCTCTGCGCACCTGGGTAAGGTTGCATACATCCGTAAGGTTGCATGCATCTAACCCTCCCTAGACCCCATACCGTTAGAAGCCTCTTGCACTTGGCCACCCTTTTATCTGCCATAATTTCCTGCTGCAATTCCATTGACATCCACTCCTACATTTTACTAATCAGCTCTTTATCATCTCTACATAGCATGCACTATGGCAACCTCTTACTAACATATATAATCCCAAAACAGCATATGCCAAGCACCTCTCACGCACACCTCTGAATCATCTAACACGCTTGTTGATGCAGAAGTTGGTTGACGCCGGATCAAGCTGGAGTCGAGAAAAACGAGGTCGCTGCCGGTGACCTGCAAAACAAAGTCCTCTCCGGAGTCGGTGTTGGTGGCTCCGGTAGGATCCTCCGACAGTCAAGTTAGCTCTGACCAACAGAAATGGAGCGCTCAGTGTGGAGTTCAACAGAGTTTCGAGAAGGAGAAGAAAGTTTAGAAAAAACGTATCTGGAGGATCCCTTTTATAGGCGGAACTTGTTGTAACTGCCTTAATTAATGACTATCGTAACCGTCCTGATAAATGCCGATCGTGATTGACTTGATAAATGCCGATCGTGTTGTCTTGATAAATGACAATCATAATTGTCGTGATAATTGTAACCGTTCAGTAGTGGGATCGCCTGTAGGAATCCGTCTGAAGGAACAGTCTGTAAGGGGTTCGGCTTCCATAAAAGCCCAACTGGATGAGAAGTCCGAAAGGAGTTCGGCTCCAGTAGAAGCCCGACTACTGGAGGAGTCCGGAAGGAGTTCGACTTCCGTAGAAGTCCAACTGCTGGAGGAGTCCGGAAGGGATTCGGCTTCCGTAGAAGCTCGGCTACTGGAGGAATCCGGAAGGAGTTTGGCTTTCATAGAAGCTCGATTGCTAGAGGAGTCCGGAAAGAGTTAGGCTTCCGTAGAAGTCCGGCTGCTGGAGAAGTCCGGAAGGAGTTCGGCTTCCGTAGAAGCTTGGCTGCTGGAGGAGTCCGAAAGGAGTTCGGCTTCCATAGAAGCTCGGCTGCTGGAGGAGTTTGGAAGGGATTCGGCTTTCGTAGAAGCTCGACTGGAGTCCGGAAGGAGTTCGGCTGCTGAGAAGTTCGGCCGGCTGAAGAGATTCGACTGGGGCTCGGCCGCTAAGAAGTTCAGCTAGGTTTGTCCGCTGAATAGTTCGGCCACTGAATGAATCCGACTGCTAGGAAGAGAATTTTCGATTGAAGCTCTTCCGTGATTACCAGCTGCATTAAGCTAAGCTTCAGACTGGACTTCGACGGGAGCGGAATTTATCCACAACAATAGTCCTCCCACTCCCGAGTTTGAAACTCGAAAAAAGAGAGTACAAAAAGGGCGACTGCCGAAGTCCTCTTCAAGGCTATGCACCTTGTCTCCAGCCGAGATTGAAAGTATAGTTGAAGCTTGGGGGAGATCTTATCTCCTGTTATTGTTGAGCACAATGAGGCCGTCTTCGGGGCCTTTCCTCTCATCCTGTCTAAAATTATCGAAATGGACGAGGTCTTCGACTTTGCTCATATTAGGACAAGTTTCTCCTCCTGTTTCTAACGGACTGTGGGGGTACATAAGGGCCGTTGTCAGGGCCTTTCCCCCATCTCGTCTAAAATGAACGAGATTTTCAATTTTGCTCACGTTAGGACGAGATTCTCCTCCTATTCTTAACGGACTGTGGGGGCACATAAGGGCCGTTGTCAGAGCCTCTCCTCCCATCTCGTCTAAAATGAACAAGGTCTTCGACTTTGCTCACGTTAGGACGAGGTTCTCCTCCTGTTCCTAACGGACTATGAGGGCACATAAGGGCCGTTGACAAGACCTCTCCCCCATCTCGTCCTAAATGAACGAGGCCTTCGAAGCTCGGGAGAGATCTTATCTCAAGCCGAGATTGGCTCGATTGCTCGGGAGAGATCTTATCTCTAGCCGAGGTTGGCCCGGCCGCTCAGAAGAGATCTTATCTCTAGTCGAGGTTGAAGCTCGGGCGCTCGGGAGCGATCTTATCTCTAGCCGAGGTTAGCCCGATCGCTCGGGAGAGATCTTATCTCTAGTCGAGGTTGGCGCGGTCACTCGAAAGAGATCTTATCTCTAGCCGAGGATGAAGCTCGGACGCTCGAAAGAGATTTTATCTCTGGTCGAGGTTGACTCAGTCGCTCGGAAGAGATCTTATCTCTAGCCGAGGTTGACGAATCGCTTGGAAGAGATCTTATCTCTAGCCGAGGTTGACTCGGATGCTCGGAAGAGATCTTATCTCTAGCCGAGATTGGCACGGTCGCTCGGAAGAGATCTTATCTTTAGCCGAGGTTGTCACGGTCGCTCGGGAGAGATCCCATCTCTAGCCGAGGTTGAAGAACTTTGACCGGCTCATGTTAGGACGAGGTTCTCCTCCTGTTCTTAACACGGCCACTATTGACTGCTTCTTCCCTGTCATCACATAGTTTTTGCATAGTTTTTATATAATTTTTACATAGTTTTTCCTGTCATCACATGGTTTTTGCTTCTTCCCTGTTATCACATAACTTAGAGCGAGCTCTTCTTGGCTTTGATGCTGGAGATGACGGATCGCCGAAGTACCAAGCTCCTCCCAGACGTGGCGTCGATGATACGGGACGCGACCGATCTTTCTATTGTTCCTCCGTCATTGATGGTTCTGGCTATGGCAGCAATCTTCTCCTGCTTCAGACTGACGTCCGAGGAACCGACCCAACTGGCCTCTCCTGATGGGCTCCTTGATTTCGTCTCGAAGCTGAACACATTCTTCAGTGTCGTGGTCGTGATCGTGATCGTGGTCGCGATGATAGAGACAGTACTTGCTTCGATCATGCTTGTTTGGGGGAGATCGTAATTCTTTCAGTCTTGGCAGCTGGTTCTTAATTTCCGTCAGAACTTGAGCCTTAGAAGCACTGAGAAGGGCGTAGTTATGGAACCTTCCAGGAGGAGGACTTTTTGGCACCTTTCTGTTGGGGGTTCCTTAATGATGAGCTCAAGGAGTTCGGGCTCGCTTGCATCCGAAAAGAGTCCGTGAGCGCGATCGAACTTCACTCGGCCCTCCATCGGTGGCGAGTTTATTAAGACTCATCCGCCCACCGCTCTCCTGCGACTTCTTCATCCTTTAATTTAAAGGCTTCTTCTGCACGGACATATCTCTCAGCCCGGGCTAGCAGATCGGCAAAGTCCCTGAGGTACTTCTTTTTCAAAAAAACGTTCTTCTGAAGGCCGCCCTTGAGCGCAGCCATTGCAACTGACTGATCCAGGTCCCGAACCTCCAATGCCGCAGCGTTAAATCGGATGACATAAGCCCAGATGGATTCTTCCTGCTTCTGCTTGACATTCATCAGAAAATCCGAATCTCGACGTGAATATTGGCTGCTGACGAAATGAGCCACGAACTGATGGCTCATCTGATCAAAAGAGAAGATCGTACCTGACTTCAATACCGAGTACCAGTTTCTTGTTGCCCCCCTCAAGGTAGATGAGAAAGCTCGACATAATATGACATCTGGTGCGCCGTAAAGCAGCATCATGGTTCGAAAGACCTCCAGATGATCAACCGGATCAAAAGTTCCATCGTGGCTTTCAAGTTGAGAGAGCTTGAAGTTCAGTGAAATGGGCTCTTGCATAATTCAGAGAGAGAAAGGAGGATCGGTACGGACGTCGTCATGATGAGCTGGGGCGACGTAGCCGAGCTCCTCAATCCGCCGGTCCAACTCCCGCAGTTTGTGATTGAGGACGTCTCGGTCGCAGACTTTGGAGGGCTTCCGGCTAGAAATGGAGGTCTCCTCTGGAGGAGAACCATGATCCGAACTTAAATCCTCTGCTCTCTGTTTCTCCTTCCTAACGGCGACGGGCATGCTAGCCCAAATGCTCTTCCTTAGGACCGATTTTTGACATCCTGACGGCAGATTTTTTGGTGGAGTTGTCGTCGGAAGCTGCCGCATGGCCTGTACCATCTTGGTGAGGCTCTGAATCCGCTGTATCAGTAGGTTAAACTGCTCCGGATCTACTATGGCTACAGGTGGAGCTTGAGTTACCGGAGCTGGAGCGGAAATTGATGTATCTGGATGGAATCTGACTACAGAAGCCGTTGATCGCCGAGTCGAAGCTTTCCTGGAAGGCATTTTTTTCTGGAAAGAACTCTAGATTGCTGCTGAGCACTCCTTTAAGATCAAGGGAACCTCAAGAACAGAGGGCCCTTTCTCTAGCGCCAATTCTGTTGGTGCAAAATTTGGTTAACGCCGGATCAAGCTGAAGTCGAGGAAAATGAGATCGCCGTCGGTGACCTGCAAAACAAAATACTCTTCGGAGTCGGTGTTGGTGGCTCCGGTAGGACCCTCCGACGGTCAAGTTAGCTTTGGCCAACAGAAATGGAGCGCTCAGTGTGGAGTTCGACAGAATTTTGGGAAGGAGAAGAAAGCTTAGAGAAAACGTATCTGGAGGATCTCTTTTTATAGGTGGAGCTTGTTGTAACTGCTTTGATTAACGTCTGTCGTAACCGTCCTAATAAATGCCGATCATGATTGACTTGATAAATGCCGATCGTGTTGTCTTGATAAATGACAATCATAATTGTCATGATAATTATAACGTTCAGTAGTGGGATCGCTTGTAGAAATCCATCTGAAGAAACAGTCTGTAAGGGGTTCAACTTTCATAAAAGTCCGACTGGATGAGGAGTCCGGAAAGAGTTCGGCTTCCGTAGAAGTCCGGCTGCTAGAGGAATCCGAAAGAAGTTCGGCTTTCGTAGAAATCCGACTGCTAGAGGAGTTCGGCTTTCATAGAAGCTCGGCTGCTGGAAGAGTCCGAAAGAAGTTCGGCTTTCGTAGAAGTCAGACTGCTGGAGGAGTCCGGAAGGAATTCGGCTTCCGTAGAAGCTCGACTGCTGGAGGAGTCCGGAAGGAGTTCGACTTTCGTAGAAGCTCAGCTGCTGTAGGAGTCCAGGAGGGGTTCGGCTTCCATAGAAGCTCGACTGAAGTCTGGAAGGAGTTCGACTGCTGAGAAGTTCGGCCGGCTAAAGAGGTTTGGCTGGGGCTCGGTCGCTGAGAAGTTCGGCTAGGTTTGTCCGCTGGATAGTTTGGCCACTGAATGAATCCGACTGCTAGAGAGAGAATTTTCGATTGAAGCTCTTCCGTAATTACCAGCTGTATTAGGCTAAGCTTCAAATTGAACTTCGGCGGGAGCATAATTTATCCCCAACAACGCTTATGCCTACTGTCCTTAAAAGGCCCAGCACCCTATATATGATCCATATGGTAGCACTTGCTTCTTCTTTGCATTTTCATGCACAGTTACGCATCTGCCCAAAGTATATAGTGTCTTGTTTGTGTAGAGTTATAAAGTACAAAGAAATTAATAATTTAAAGTAATCTGAGGGCATGTGCACAGGCAAAAAAAAAAACTCCACAGGGAAGGACCTAAAATATGGTGAAACAATGAATAACAAGAAGATATAAGAAATTAAAAATTCAAAGTCTGATGGTTCCTCCTAAATCCTAATACAAAAATTAACTGACAAATTAGAAGCTCAAAGATAGTCTTGACATGTTCCTTTCATCTGAAAACTGAAAACACTCATTAGCACAAAAACTAACTGACAATTAGATTGGAGTAGAAAATTCACCTTGTATGATGAGAAGAGAAGAATCAAGGCCAGTAACAAGTTCACCACCTCAAACCTCTATAAATGCATAGCATCAGTATGACATATAATGGCAAAAAAAATGAGAGAAAAAACTACAGTAAAATGAAAGGCTGGTCTGTATATTAACCTGAAGTGTCGCAGCCCCAAGCAGGATCATTGTAGCACGAAATATAATTGCACCAGCAATACCATATGTAAGAACCCGCCTCTAGATTCCAGTGTAATAAAGATTCCATTAATACGAAAAGGTTAGCACAAGAACAAGTCATAAGAAAAAAAAATAGTTGAGTTAAGCAATCATACCTCATACATCTTTGGTACTTTAAAATATCTGAAAATCAAAACAAAAACAAAAAGATTGTCCACTGATAAACTCTGTTCCAATAGATAGCTGCAAGACAGTACATCCTCATTAAAATCACAAAGATTATCTGTTATAGCTAGTATCAGTAATGCTTAGTGAAAAAAGCACAGAAGAATATCTCCTCAGTTAACAGTTTATGATGCTAGTCTAACATCACAGACCTAAATGATAACGGTAGGAGGGAAATGGTGCCAATTAGTTAAGTAACATTTGATAATCCAGCACCTAAAGCAGCAATAAGCCAACTGAGAACAGGATTTTCTCCAAATTAAGATAAATTTGGATAGCAAGCATGCTATCTAAGAATGACTCTTGCTACATACCCTGCAAAATATTCAGATGCCTTTTCAATGCCGTCCTTTATACCCAAAGCAATTCCAAAAGTCACAGCAGCAAAAACCTGAAATAGGAGAAAGTGTAGTCTCAGCAATAATGCCTGGTTATTGATCAAGTGAATAGAAGGGGATCAGGAAGCGTTAGTGCTATGCTTCAGTAAAACATCAATTTGGCAACCAATAATACAAGGTCCTCACCCACAATGCAACAGTTCTAGCTGAAGATGTCGCTGAATCTTGTTGACCACCTGAAGAGGGATCTGAAGCAGTCTTTGCATCAATATTTAATTCATCATGCAACTGAGAACTGGTCTTCGTCATTTCTTCTGCAGATCCATTTCACCATCTTATTATTTTCAAACAGACTAAGGCAGCAGAATTCTGATGATTGCTCTGACAAATATGAGGTAGCTAACATCAGAATAAATAAATCTTTAGAAAAAGCAGAATGCATAAATTTTAGTCACTACAGCGAAAAACAGTTTTGGAAGTTCAATTCGGATTGCAGAAAAACAATCATCAATTCATAGGAGATAAAAACAAGCTGGGAATCGAAACATGAGTGATCTGATAATAGCGGTTGAAATTTTGCTTAAATAGCAGCAATCAAATCTTTGAGCATGGAGAAATTTATGAATTAGCATTATATTCTCTGCCTTTTGTCATTGCCAGATTGCTCATGGGTCTGGATTGGACGAGAAAGGCTTTTGTAGTTTGTACCATTCTACATTATACATATAACTTTTCTATTTCAAATACAAAAGTAAACTGATGCCACATGGTATACAGGTTGACATGTAATTAACGCTATTTTATTTAAAATACAGGACTTTTTCTTGATCCACCTCAAGTGAACATATAACTTTGGAAAGGCCACCAAACAGTGTTTTTTTTTTTTTTTGTTGTTTTCTCTTTTTTTTTTTTGTTTTTTGTTTCTTAGGTACATGTTACAAGCAAAATGACAATGCTATGACTACAGAATCTAAGTTTCTTGGAATCCTGTAATCCGTAGCATGCCTCAATCTGAGTGTGTTCCCAGCATCATTGCAGAAAGTCTTAATATTGTTACCTATAAATTTTGCTAAATCAGGCAACACCGGTGCTCTCTGGTCAGTGGGGGCTGACCTGACACGCCATACGCAGGGTGGCAAAAGCTGCATGTCCTCGATGAGATTAGATAATATCACAATTCTATAGCATGTTCTGGACAAACAATCAACAATGATTCAAAAATTGTTCATAAAACAATGAAAACGAACCTAAATCCCCGTTAATGTCATGCACTGCTATCCCACTATGTCATCTGATCATGAGACACTACAAGTAGAAAGGGCTTGAAAAAGAAAACCAATAAATCGTAATTTATTTATTATTATTATTATTATTATTTTTGGAAGCAAAACCAACAAAAAGACACTACTGTCCTCCAGGTTCCATACAGCTTCTTCTCAACATGTGATGATGCATTGAATGGGTTAAAAATAACGGGATAAAAAATAAAATTCAATAAATCCTAAAATTGATTTTTTTTCCAAATTAAAACGAAAATAAAGGATGGTGTCGATTTAATTTACCACTGGTTGAGAGGCCTTCTTGCTCGGTCCCTTTTGCGTGCCGCATCCGAAGCGTACGCCTGCCACAGTGGCGGCTTCCGACTGAAATCCCCAATCGCGCATAGAGTGAGAGACTAACGGATTTGGAGAGAAACCATACGGGAAGAAAAAACCTTTATGTGGAAAATAGGGGATATACCTACCGCAAGAGATAGAACTGGAGGAGGCTGAGGCATGGCGAAGAGAGGAAGCGAAGAAGAGCGATGGAGTGGAGAGAAGCCGAGTCCTAAAGAATCCGGAACCGACGCGGGGAGCTATTTGAAGGCAGGAGTGGTGGATAGTCGGAGCGAACCTCATCTCAACGAGAGACAAGGGAAAGAGGGGAGAGGGAACTGAGCTCGCGTTTATCCTTCGCCTCTCCCTTGTCTCTCCCTTTAGCTCGAGAAGAGAGCGATATGCCTAAAAGGGAATAGAGCGCTGTAACTTAATATTAGGGATGGAAATGAGCCGAGCCGCTGGCCTATTTTGGTCTGATTTGATTTAATTTATTTACCTAATTAAGCTAGATTTAGATCACAAATTTAATTTAATTTTTATTATATATATTATATATTTTTATTATTTTATAAAATAATATATATATTTTTTCTTTCTTTTGATCGCTATCACATCCTCATCTTTTCTTTTTTTTTATCATACTTTTTTCATGCTTGCTAGTGCTATCCCCTTACCGTTCCACCATTGCTCTCATTCTTTCTTAATAAATGCTAATCTCAATCATACCATCTGGCATTCCTATCGATACTGCCATCACTGTTGCCACCATTGAAAAAAAGAAAGTAAATTTTTTCCTTTTTTTTTTATTTTTTTCTTTCTTTTCATTCTCATATCTTCTTCGTGCCCCCTGTGCCGCCCCATCCATAGCTCTCCTTCTCTTTCAACCAATTTCGATCGCATCCTCCTCATTTCTCATACCTTCTCTAAATTTTTGAAGATTATTAAATATAGATATTTAACTTTCAAATCGATGGAATATATTACTCTATTTATAAATAATTTATTAACTTTAATTTAATATGATCCAATAGATTGATTTAGATCTAAAACATATTATTTTTAAAAATAATAAAAATATTATTTTTAAAATAATAATTAGTATACTATTATTTTTAAAATTAAAAAATAATATATTATATTTTTTAAATAATAATAAATTAATATTTTTTAAAAAAAATCATCTCTTATCCCTTCCTACTTTTATTTTTAAAATATTATTTTTTTAATTTTTTAATAAAAATATTATTTTTAGAAAATTAAATTAGTATGTTATTATTTTAAAAATTAAAAAATAATATATTATCTTTTAAAAAAAACAAATTAGCATTTTTTTAAAAAAATATTTTTATTTTTTATAATATTTTATTTTTCAAAAAAATAATATTTTTTAAAAATATTTTTCATCACTTATCTTTTTTCTATTTTTATTTTAAAAATATTTTTTCTAATTTTTTTTAAATATTATTTTATTATTATTTAAAAATAATATTTCAATTTCACGTGGTACTACTAAAATCATCTAAAATGCTGAAGTGACAACACCACAATACTTCTCTATAAAATATTATTATATATATAATAAATTTTTATATAATTTAAATATGTTTGGTCTAATAATTTACCAAGTCAAGTCAGGCTTTGTTAATTTTAAAGCCTAATTTTTTTTATCTATTATAGGTCACAAGTCAGGCTCAAGAAAATTTCTATAATAGGTTTGATCTTTTAAAATTTTGATCTGATTTGATCTGACTCATTTCCATCTCTATTTAATATTATATTAAAAAAAAAAAAAAGAGAGCGATAAATATAGGCAGCATTGGAAAGTATCGGACCAAATCTAACATAGCTCGATCGAATCTAATGAGCTGTTTTGGTCAACTTCCTAGGTGGTCTCGTGGCTCACGTTGATAAGAGTGGGAACCCAAGGAGCGGCCATGCCACAACAAATTGAACAAAAATTAAGAATGCAGCGAAAATATCTGTGCTTCAATTTCTTACTCTTTTTATTGTTACTGCTGTTAAGCTAGGAGCTGATAGATTTTTGACATCAAGAATTGGATAATACTATGGAGAGCCACCATAAAAATATTTTTTTTTAAAAAAAATCAACTATGAAGAGTCGATTATGTGCACCCAAAGTTCATTTATCCACATGTCAAAGCGGAATTGCATCTGTACCGAAAAAAGGAGGGGAAATTTGCATCGCAAGCAGGAATTTGAGTGCCACACTATTGTTATTAAGTTGCAAACTAGCATCCATTGGCCCGGGCAACTTCAATTGTGCGCATAACCCACACTTCAAATCATTTGTCCTTTTTGTATAAAATATAGATTACACTATTTTTTTCTGGATTGCCAAATCTCTCGAGCGTAATCCTAAAATCATATACTTTCTATCTGGATGGTATGTTTGCTTCAGCAAAAGCTTGCATGAAAATGGGAGGAAGTAGTGAGGTGTTTGAAGAGGATATATGCGTGCGATGGAGAGGATGCGCCGAGGGGATGAGATTGTTAGTCTAATTCAACTGTTTACTTTCCTATACCAGGAAGATTTACACCTGTATCTTTAGCTTTGAACAATAGGTTAGAGGTGCAATTGGAGGTAAGAGGAAGGAGATGAGGGCAGTGAGAGGTGAGAGAGAATAGAGAAGGCTTTGGAAGATAGTAAGGTTGAAATATTGATTAGAAATGAAGAGATTGATTTATGGGAAGGAGAATGGAGCAGTGATGTGCCTATGGCATCCAAATGGTGAAATGTATTCTGCTTTTTATTGCATCACTTGACAAAAAAACGAAAAATTGGAAACCATGCGCGGGAGGGAATAAATGACAACCATTCTTCAATTGATATTCTGCTATTCTTATTGTTATATAATTGAAATATAATTCTTATGCCTTGCATACATTTTTTTCATGAAAGCAAAATCATTCTTGGTTAACTTTATTTCACCATTCCGATGAAACGAAAGAGTTAACCTAGGCAAGATACTATTCAAGACATTAGTTAAAAAAATTACACACCATTTTAAGTATTTTAGGACATTTTTAATCCTTCATTTGACTAATTAAATTGACAGTCGCATCTTAATTGGCAACATAACCAGTGTCCAAACACAATCTCAGAGGGCCAGAGAATTAATTCGATCCAAGGGCCAGGAATCGTAGCGCAAGTGAGATTTTGGGGGCAGGGAAGCAGGGAGCTGGAAACCAGGTCCAGTCGGAAAAAAAGAATTCATGTGCTCAACTTTCTAAAACCACCAAAACCTCCTCACCAACCCATTTGCTCTTCCGCTCCTTTCCATGGAGCCTCAGATCCCGATGGGCAAGGAATCCCTGGAAGATCCCCGCAAGAAAACCCCAGATACGCCTCCGCCTTCTCTGGCAGCGGCTACGGCATCGTTCTCCAACATGCATCCTTTTCCTCCTCCCGCGGCGCGCGTCCAAAACCCTACTCCTCCCCCAACTGCAAGCTTCGTCGCGGAGCAGACCGCCGACCAGGGGAACGCCGGGGAGCCGCGCAAGGAAGGAGGGGAAGGGGCAGAGCAAAAGGGACCCAAGACCCAGGCCACCGGGACGACCGCTGTGGGACCCTCCTCGGCGACGGCGGTTGCTGCGGCGGCCGGCGCTGCCACCGATCTCCAGAAGAAGCTTCGCCGAGCGGAACGCTTCGGGATGCCCGTGCTGCTGACCGAGGAGGAGAAGCGCAACTCTCGAGCTGAGCGGTAGGTTCTCGATGCTGTTGCTGTAGAATCGAAGTCAAAACATAAAATTTTCTTTTCCCCTATCTTTTTTATGTTTTTCGTCGGTAATGCGAGGATTCTAGGGTTTGCGCTGTTCTTTAATATGCTCCTCCACCTTTGATCGAACGGAAATCGAAGCGTTCGAATGGTTCCTGTATTCCGTGTCGTTTATCTGATCTCTCGAGTCAGTGCATATCGAGAACTTTAGGAAAAATCAAGTGCTGTTTGGATGTTAGGTGATGTATGCGAAGGGAAGGAGCATTGATGCTGCATTTTTGCTGTAAGATGAGGAAACTTTGGGTTTGATAACATAATGGGGTCTAAGATGAACGGATTGTCCTTCAAATTTATAGGTATGGGTGGTTTCAGGGACATTGGCAATTGAAATATGGATCATGTCAAGAGAAGGTTTAGGAGGGCTTTTAGATTGATATGGTCCGTCTTAGTTTGCAGCCTTGATCATATTAGGATTTAAAAGCATCAGACAATATTTTGGATGGTTTGGATGAAATATTACGATGCTGCTGGATTGGGGATACGAACACATCAAGGAATATCTCCAGGTGATATGGGTTTTTTTCCCCTTGTGTTTGCTCTGGGAAGTTCAACTTACAGACCATAAAATTTGTCAAATGTCAAGTCATAGCAATCAGTAATGCTGTTTTGCATAAGCTTTTTGTAAACCTTCAACCTAAGAGAATGCTATCAGTGTTTTTTCAGTAGGTTAGGCAAAGATTACACACATGCAAGGAAAAATATTAATTTCTCATCCAAAAGATGCATGTCAAGGAAACAAGACATTTCTTGTTACTAGCAGATGAAAGGTCCTGACGATCATGTTTGACAATCAGAAACTTGGATATTGCTTGAATAAGAAATGAGCTTAATTTCATTAGGGTGTGAAGCAGTTTGACTGGTAGTGAAAAGTGAAAACATGTCCTAGAGTGTCAAAGGGCCCAAGGATGATAAAATTTACGATGGAAATACCTATTGAGTTTCAATGATTCAACCAAATAGATATGAATTAAGGTAAGAAGATGGATCCCTAATTCTTTGGCTATACATCTTTAGTCAAAGTTGGCAAAACTTTTGGGTGATTATACTTGGTGCTTGGGCTTTTCGGAGGTCATTGTCATGGTGATATCATCGTGTATGATTGTGTATGCTGTTGAGTACTTAAAATTAATAGATTGAGGGCAAACGTACCGTGTGGGTGTTGGTTGTTTCTGAGGAAATTATAAATGACCATATGAGACATAAATGAATGAGTGGTCTGAATTGTGAATGTCAAATATGTGTCCCCTTCTCTAAATGTTGGTTGTGTTTTTGGAGTTTCAGTGCCAAATATGATTGTTGAATTCTCCATGTAAAGGCTTCTTATTGTATTTGAATTTAAGCAAAATTTCCATCACAGCCCATGACATAAAAGACCTTAGACCCGAAAATCAGTTACATCGAGATTCTTTGATGCTAGGTCATAGTGATTTGGTTTTCAGTGTCAATATTTGTAGCTGAACAGTTTTATTTCAGCAGCAATAAGGCAATGGTTATTAGAGGGGGAAAGAAAGATGTTGTTGTGCCCGAAAGAATTTGCATATAATGTTTAGGATCCATGTATTTGGTTGTTGATTTTCCTTCCTAATCAGTGAATTTGTTTGTATGGCTGGAAAAAAATAATCTTATGGTAATTGAACTACATTGGCCATACTATTTTTTTGCAGTGGTTAGCTACTACCCAATGACTTTGCTGTAGTTGGCATAAGCAGTCTCAATCTTTGTGCTTTAGCATTTGCTTTTGTTGAGTGATATTTTAGCTGAAATTGAATTTTTGACGGTTCTGGACAATCTAAATTCGACGGTTAATTACCTAAAATAGGAGTGGGTGCATGAGTGGGTTTGGGGCAGTTTTTTGTGACGTTAAGAAGTGGATGCAGCACCCTCGACAAATGTTTCTAGCTCATAAGGTTCAATAGAGGTGTGAATTGTCATTATGTCATAACAATGCATCAAATCATTTATAAAGCTCTTTTAGAGGATAGATGTAGATCACACATCAATATTGTCGACTGTATTAGCTGGAAAGAAATAATGAACAAAAAGGGAAAATGAATGGATGGTAGATAATAAACAGATGAAATATATCACCTGCATGCAGCTACATTTTGTTCCGCCAGGCTTTGCAAACAATTCGATTATATCAACTATATGCTGAAATAAGGAGAGGCAAATGGAAAAAGGGAGAAAAATATTTATTCACTGGTAATCTAGGGTTTGATTTGCGACACTGGATTTTTGCTTCAGTTCTATCCACCAGGAAAACTTTTGAATGGAAAAATGGTAATCTGGATAAATATCTATTCACCAAGAAAGGTGAAAGCAGTGTGTGTAGGAAAAAACAGAGAGAAGAAACATGAGTACATCCCTGCGGTTCTATCCATAGGAAGACAAGGCAATGATTAGGATTAATCAGGTTTCTCGTGCCTGTCTTAATGTAAAAAAAATATTTATTTCACTTCCTAGCTAGTTTAACCAACATGGTCAGGAAATTTGTAGATCGTAGTGATACAACTCGACAACAATTATCTAGAAATTTTTAACTTTCTGGGTTATGGGGTGTTATATGCAAATTCTCTTATTCTCTTTCACAAACATGATTTTGGTGTTATATCCAAAGTCAAAAGCTGCATGGACAATTTACATATAAAAATGCTTCACCTTTTAAATGGAGCAGCATATTGAAAAAGCTGAGGGGAGCACGTGTTAATGGTGTCAGTGGCAACATGTAGACAAAAATGGTGATATATGGGGAAGCATCTTGAAGGGAAAAGAAGGATTCTGATGATGAAACAGTGACTTCGCTTTAAGCTATTTGGAAAGGGGTATTGTTCAATTGGGGCAGTATGCTATCAACTTCTATTTCTTGGGGCTCTCATGTGAATATTTGGATAACGGGTGGAAAAAGGTAACTGCTGATTTTTTTTCATGCTTCATTCTCCACCATAGCAGTTTGGTTCATCTGTTGGAGGACGTACAAGATTAACTAAAAGAAAGTGCTTATGTCTAGAGTCACGCCAGTTCTGAAATGTTTCAGCTTGAGATTTCGTTGCAGATTATGAGGGTTTGAGGAGATGTTGGTTCATCAGTTGGCTTCCCCAGCTGATCCCTGCACCTTGTGACTGAAGCTGCAGCCAAACTTTCACCAGGTTTAGCTAAAGTGGTGCTCCAGTGTTCTTGTTTCAGAGAACTGTCATCAGTGCTAAGATTGTTATTTCTGGAGGTTTCTTTTAGATTGTAAGCAATGTTTCAGGAATAGGATGCTTTTTGCATAATGATATCAGTTCTTCAGTTCACTGTCCGCTGGTCTCTTCATCTTGTGACTGAAGATGCGGCCACTCAGATTTATTTCCTCGAGGATTTCCTTCAGTTTAAAACAACCAATCTCTGTTTGCTTCTTGTTTTCTGAATGTTGGTTTTGGCAGTGAAACTTGTGATTTGCTTTGTTTCATGTAAGTCTGATTGCTTGTATTTCATTTGACTGCCACATGTATTTGAGATAGGGATCAGCAAAAGCTCTCGAAGGTGGCGTTTTTTTTTCTCTTTCTTTTTTTTTCCTCTCTCTCTCTCTTTCTTTTTTTTTCCTTCTTCTTTTTCTTTTTTTTTTTTTGTTGTTGTGGTGGTGGTTTGAAGGGGAGAGAGAGGGGGCGTACTTTATGTCAACTATATAATTAACTCGTTGGTAGCCTCATCAAACCTACATTGCCTGCATTCAATATGGTTGTGGTTATGATGGAAGGCCTTGACAGTGCTGTGATGTGGACCTACACCTCTTTATGACAGCTAGAGATTTCAATTCAAGCTGTCCACATGTGGTTATCATATTGGAACAAAAGCATTTTGTCATTGTCCTGCCCAGTAAGTCGGGAACCAAATGTCTTTAGTGCTTTGGTAATTGATTCACCTTGAGTTTGGAAGGGGGAGAAGAGTGCCACTGTCTGTTGCAACATTTCTAGGTAACTCTTGGTTTTTAACCATTATATTATTATTTTGTAGTTCTGTTTCACCTAGTGGATGACACTTAAATATTTCTTTTACATATTATCTGCAAAAAATTTGTGTCTTGTATTATTGTGTAGTGTCTAGGGTAGGTACAGTCCTTTAGATTTTTTTTTTTTGGGTGCTCATGGTTATTTTCCTTTTTTCATTAAGCTAAAAATAACTTTTTGTTCAATGTCGAAGCCTAGATCCCTTTTCTTAACCTTGTATTTTAATTGTTTTGAGTGAACTATGTTATTGGCAGGTTTGGGACTGGGTCTACGGTGCGTGGAACAAAGAATGCAGGACAACTGGAAGAGCAGAAAAGAAAGGCCCGGGCAGAGAGGTACCAACTTTCACTTTCTTACTGCAGCATGCATGTTTAACTGCATACTTTTGCTCCTTCTCAGGTCATTGAGAACATTCTAGATTTGCTTTGCAACCTCCTTTTGATGGTAATTTCTCAGGTTTGGGCTTAAAGCACACTCCCCGGTTGATGAGGAGGCAAAGAAGAAGGCTCGGCTAGAGAGATTTGCTCAAAACTCCAAAACTGGGACATCAGAAGAAGAAAAAAGAAAGGCAAGAGCAATCAGGTGAGCAACCGGTTTGTCATTCTGCAGCCATCTTCTAGTAGTGTGGTGCTATAAAGAATTGAGCTGCCTTTTTCACTCTAGCAATTCAGGTGATTCTTTGTCATTGCATTATTTTAAGGTTTTCACAAGCATCTGGCGCTTCATCTCAAGCCAATGTCAAGGCCAACTCTGAACTGGTAGGTTTTTATCATTCAGGATTATGGAGAAAATGTGACGATGCTCTTCTTTAGGTTTCGACCCTTTTTTAAAACATTCTTTTCCTATCGTGACTTCAACCAGAAGACAGCATCTGTAGCTAACACCTGATGAGGGGCCAGAGGATTTAGGGCTCTTTGTGGTAAGACAACGTGGCAACCCCACCACACCCACTCACAGGGTCACATTTGCTATACCTCCGGAGTTGTTCTATCACCTTTCTTTTCTTTCCGATCCTTTTTGAGCACATAATTCTCTTTTTTGGCAGGGCTCTTTGTGTTTCGTATGCTGGTGCCTTCCTAAGCTCCTGGTTGCCGTTTTCACGCATCAAGTGCATCATATGGAGGTACCATTGTAGAAAGTGGAAAACATGACTTGTGGCAATGGAGATACCTTTTTTCCCTTCTGTATGCCACTGCGACTGTATTAATGTGGAAATGATGACCCGTAGGATTATAAAGAGCCATCAGTTGACATGGCTGCTAGATGGTTCTTAAACTAACTCTAATTGGAGAGAAGGCCGTTTTAAGGCACCTTTTATTCCAATGAAGTATTAAATTAACTATCTTGATCTGGTGGACAATGTTATGCTTATTTTTGCTTGTGGTGGGTGCTTATCTGATAGATCTCTGGACTTGTTTTACATGATTTCTCTTCGAAACCAATGGGCACGTAACAATCGTTGCTACCATGAGCTCGTGCATGCCTGACTCCCTGGACTGCTCCTGGCTTTAGAGTGGGATTGCAGATTTGGTTGCTCTCTAATCTCAAAGAGGGGTTGCCCTCGGTTGTTGGCTTTGGGAGTTCCATGTCATCCATCTCATGATGAAAAGGTGGTCAACAGAGGATCCTTGCATGTATGATGTATCTCGTGACAAGGCCTACAATTCTGCAGGGGTATGCAGCCATCTGGGGAAAGTTCTATTCTTCAGATTCCTCTCTAGTCGGATGTTTCAGGTAGACTAAAATCTTCAGTTGAAACTGACCTGACAACGAGCAAATCTGCAACTTTGAAATGCCTGGAGCTGACAACTGATTGGTCGGAGCTGGACACCAAGTCCGGACCCAACTTATGACGATAGATAATGGCCAGCCCGACCCCAAAAATATTGACAACAAAGGCTGGAAAAAGGCTCTGTTCACCTATAGGGAAAGGGAGGCGACGCCGGGCAGCTGATTAGGAAGTATATGAGATCATAAATTGAGCTTTAAACCGCCACCTAGAACCCCAAATTTTAATCATTTCATATGCTACCGTGTCAAATAACCCTTTGATAATAATTGAAACTCTTTGACTCCACATGCTAACAGAAATTGTATTGGTTGGGCCGCCAGTGTCGATGAGCAAATCCTAATTGTCACAAACTTAACTCTTCTCCACCGTCTGTCCTGATAGGGCCTAAATGACGGCCTTGAACTTCCTTTTGTTATAACTTCACAATTTTCTGTTCACGTAAATGGAGGAGAAATCCATCCGATTTAATTAAAGAAAAAGATTAGTTAAAAAGGATGAAACACAAAAGTTAGATCAAGAAAAGGAAGAAAATCAAGAACCACCCACAGACTCGTGACCCAACAAGGACGAAAATTTTCTATGCAGTTTCGCCTCCTCAAGGCGGTCATTCCCGTGTTTTGTTTCTTATTTCCCATCGTCCTTATGTTTCTACTCTCCATATTGTATTTTCTATGCTTTTGTGATACATATGTATGTGCTTTGCGTATACTTGTCTCTGTACCCGTTACTGTTTTTTATAGTAATACAGCTACTAGCTCCTCAATTTACCGCAGTCAGGTAGTAACAAAAAAGTTGATGATATATATCAAATTGGAATCGAATCCCCTCCTCTCAGTCCTCAGAAAGCTGCATTTTGACCATAGTTCTTGGAGGAGGGGGAGAGAGAAAGAAGGGGGATGCGACAAGCGGGTGAGGAGGAGAAGGAACCAAACGGCATTGAACCGTGAACAGCTAATTTATGAATAGGCGAACAAGCTCCAGGTACTTGTTTCTGAAAGGATGTTACAAGCAGAACGATTGAAAAAAATAAAATGAGAAGCAGGTGTTACTTTGGTTTACCTCAAAATTGGGAATTTCTCTACAAAGTTCTTGCTGAAATTACATGGCACCAGAGTAGAGGAGGGACAAAAAAAAAAAAAGGGAAAAAAATCTGTCGAAGATACTGTTGTAGTCTTTACCCTCAGAATGCCAAGTCACGTGATATAAAAATAATCTCATCAAAACAGAGGCATCCAGAATCTTGGTGTCGCCTCCAACCTAACATTTTCCACATGAATATAGAGAAGCTGAACATAGAACATAGCCACAAATCAAAGAGCACCATAAGATGCATCAATTTTCCTCCAGCAGCACTCTTAAAGTACAAGGATAATCGCTAATAAAATGAAACGCATTTATTGGCTTCTCAGATCCTCGATACCTGCATCAAGAGGTCGCTACTTTCAGTGTAAGAATTGAACCAAGGCCTCCGCTATATGGTCAAGCAAATTTGTGACTGCTAAGTGTATATATTTTCAGTTCAAAAATGTGAATCTTCAGACAACTTTAGTAAATTTTCTTCTGACAATGCTCAACTTCTCCATCTTAATCACCAGCTGTCTGGTGATAGCCTGAGGAAAGAATGTCTGCTTCCAGGCTGGTAGACATCAGAAAATATTCAGCTTCATGTTTGGACATAGATTTCAGAAGAAGCACCTAGAACCTTGTGATTGGGGGATCTGCTTAGGCTGGACTCCCACCTCCTCTCAGGGAAAGTACAGGGCCAAGATAGAAGTTCTTACTTATCAGAGTTGGGTCTAGAAATAGGACTATAACAGTGATATCATCATGAAAATGTCTTCTGACCCCACGATCAATCTTCTTCAGGTCTGAGTACCTCATTTCTCTTTTTTTTGCTGCCTCTTGCATAGCAGCTTTTATAAGTTTCCTCGCGATTCCCTGCATGGTAATAGATTTTTCAGTCATATCCTGTCAGACACTAATTTAATGAGCATGGCAGAATATCAAGCATGAAATTATGTACCTTGGAATCATAAAAGCTGCATGTCATGTGAGCAATTGTTGAGAATTAATGATTTAAATTCCGTAGCAATGAATTAAAAATGCTACTGGTAACAAAGAAAATTACTTGAATAAATATCATTGATATGATAAACAAACACAATAGATTACAACCAGAATTCAACAATCAAGTATCCTAAAAAGAATGAAAAGTAGTAGTAACCATAACCAAAATCATCGACACTTGCACCTACATAGGGGATGCCCAAGCATACAGCTGGTGGCCAAAATTCAAAATAAAGCATGCGGGACCTTACACTGTGTGGCAGGAATTGCAAACATGATTTGTTTTTAGTAAATTTTATAATAAGCAGTTTTCCTGTTACAGAAACATCATCTACTCATACATACCCGTGCTACAGGGTACTGTAAACTTCATGAGGAAATTACACCCGGCATTTATGCTGTCTTATGACAAACCATCAGTCCTATGACTCAAACAGCTTTGAATCTACTATAAATCTACCCAATTAATTAATAGATTTCATATTAACAAGAAGAAAGAAAACAAAAGCAGACAATGCCTTCTTATTATCAATAGAGTTTTAAGATCCGGCAGGAGGGCACATTTGTTAGGGTATTTTGTAAATGAGTGCTCATCCTATATAAGTTGTTCAAACAATGGTCTGATTAATGAATGCTTTACATACAGAAGCATAAAGGTATCATGCAAAAGAGAGAATCTAGAACACAAAGAAAACTTACATTACGAGGGGAGTTGTGAACCAATTCAACAGCTTGTTGATTGCTCAAGTGCTCCCATAAACCATCTGATGCAAATATTAAAAATTGATCTTCTGGACCAAGTTTATGTGTTACTATTGTTGGCTCAGCACTTAAGATTGATTTGCGGAAGGGCACAGGCAACCGGAACCTTGATAGTAGAGGCTCACGGTTGAACTCTGCATTTTTCAGATAAGCATCCCCAATAGATCTTGAAACCTGCAGAAAATGTTGTAGAAAGAAAACAGATAATTAACACACATTTGCAGTGCCACATTTTCTACAACCTTTTTTTGTTGAATAAAGTAATAGATGGAAAATGATGTAATGACATGAACGATTATATGAAGAATATTTTTAGTAGCCCATGCTGCGCATCAGGCACAGAATACATTCAAGATGCAGGTGCCAGAATTTGCAGTACTAAAACTGCTAATGAGCACCAGGATCTCCATTCTCAACACAACTGCTAAAAACTTTTGATGAAGGTATAGGAAATAACTACACCTCCAAGGTGATAATGTTCCGCATTCATCATGTGTCATGGTGAGTCAAGACAGCGAAAGATTCATGGAACAGGAAGGTTGGTAGATACAAAATATAATGTGTAACAAAAGCTAGATCTACATGTTCACAAAAATGAAAATACTTTTGCAGGTTTCAAGCAGCATGTACGTTCTGTGAATTGCTAACTTTACAAGCTTTCGACTTGCTACTACTTGGTGCTTGACTTATCTGTGAACAGGTACAGCTCATCCATCCCACGAGCATTTGTTCAGGGATTGACATAAGGCAATAAGAAGCAAGTGCATTTTAGCGCAAGCCACTACGATCATCCTTATACACAAAGCTATATGCTACACTGAAAGCATGATAGAAGAACAAGATTAAAATACAAGATACAATTTCTGTGCTTGACTCGCTTTCATAACTCCCTTATATTAAGGATTCTCAGCTACACTATGTCCAGATGATAAGGGAAGGATTAGCATTCCTTAGTACATTATTAGGGAAATATATCCCTTGGAAAATTGTGTCCCAACATATATTTGCAGGATTCCACCAATCTAAAGAAACAAAGATATAATATTGTAATCAACAGCCTAATTTATGACATGTTTGGTAGCTTAATTTATGAAATTTTTTAATAATAGATATTGTGTGGAGTATGGATATTATGTAGATGCAGATGCTTTTAGTGAAATCTTTCCTTCATAAGGGAAGAATTTATCAGACTAGCACCATGGCTAATTAGTTGATCGACCCAACGGATGAAATACTCGTTAAATTATGCCAAGAAGTTGTCTTCCATATGCTCCTCCTATCTTTCAAACAAAGGATTTAAACTCAATATAAGCATCACCATTGATTTGGATAGTTGCACTTCAATATCAGAGTTTATGTTGTAGACCTAATAAAACAATGATGATCAGAGCATGGCCAACAGAAAATTTTCAATAACTATAACTATTCAATTCAAAATATATAGGGTTAAAAATAGTCAGAGGATGTAGACGTATCATATAAAATTTGTAGATAAATCAAAAACAAAAAAGGGAGTATCATTCCAATGAATACTATTTTATCCTACAACATGAAGATCCACCATGGTTGAAACCATCATCTCCATTGAGCAGTTGATGGAATGATTTAGAAACAAATCTATAGACAAGTTTTATCTACTAGGAGAAAGCACATGATAAAGTACTGAGAGAGGTAATTTACTAGGCATTTAGGAAGAAAGGTGTGCATAAATGTTAAGCTGAAATTGCTCGAGACGTGTATGATGGGGCAGAAGCAAGTCATAGGAATTTCTTGCAAGGAGACAAATATTTTCCAGTCAGAGTGGATTTAAACCAAGTGCCATATAATATTTCTGTTTCCAGGCATTCTAAATATTTTATATCATTATCGACGTGGATCTTCAATTTAGACATCCTGCATTTTATTTTGCACATCAGAGATACAATAATAGTCTAACAGATTTAGATAGACATGAGGCTCTAAGAAAAAGGTCAAATGTATTTTTGTTTCTGATTTAAACAAACAGGTATTAAAGTAAGAGGCTTAGTTCTTCTCTTTTCTGTGCTGTGGACTTCTCTTTCTGTTTTCTAAGTACTAGCCATGGATTTCACTTACTGTTTAAATCATAATGAATATTATAAGCATGCTTAACTGAGAGTGTGGTATACCAGATACAGTTCTACCAGATATGTACTCTGTCATACCTTCTTTGTGGGTAAAGAAACAAGAATGACAACAACAACAATAGACTAATGGGAAGGTATGACTTATTCCAGTCTTGTTATTCCAGACTGGAAATAGAACTCAGAAAGATTCACTTTGACAAGTCTGATAAGCTGCAGAACCAGTGAAAAGAATTACCTGGATAAGGCCCTTCACACGCCAGACATTATGCTTTAAAACCACAATGTGTGAATCATCTGGATGCATTGAACGCAATTCCTCTCTGATAGATTCATAGCTTGCGTTGTGCTCTGTTGACAGCTGCACAGCTTTCACCTCTCTAATACCACCCTCCAATCTCCCTAAAACTGCTCGAGAATCTCCAAGATTTGCAACATAAAGCACCCCACTACATATAACACCAACAAGACAGCACGAACCTACTGATGCAAGCTGGGAATTAGCGAGCCATTGCTTTCTTACAAAAGAGATAAAGCCTTCTTCTGTAGCAGAAAATGCTTTTCGTATTACATCTGCCGACATGCCTCGGTGCTCCGAAGCATATTCTGCATAACATATGCCCTATAGTTATGAAAAACACTTCCTACACTGACAATATAATTTAGAACATAGTATACAAATAATAAAACGAATCTGAAAAGCAAATTAAAAGTTGAATACATCATGTGACCAAATATGTGCAATTATCCACATCTAAAGTATCAAGAGAATCGATGCCCATGCAAGAATGTGATCATAGTTCGAAGAAGAGACAGTTACCTAAAAGATAAAGGTTTAGCCTTCACGATTAAATGCAAAGACAGCAATTTCAAATAAAAATCACACTTTGCAGAGGATTCTGCGAATTTGTGATAGGTACCTAAACTCTGACCAATCCGACAAGCCAACCAATGAATAAAAAAGATTCAATTCCTATTTTTCCTGGCAAATAAGAGCCAATTCCTTCATAGATATTTGCAATTCATATATCCTCGTAGAAGAAACTTGTCGAAACAAAATCCAAAGCAAAACACATGACAGCCAAGGAAGAGAGATTCATCGAATTACAGCAAAAATCAAAAAGACATACTCTTTAGGTTCCAAAATAGATTGTTAGTGATGTATTTCGAGGTTTCGGGGCCGCCGTGCCCGTCATATACCCCGACGAACGTCCCGTGAGGCGGGCTCGATTCGTACAAGCTCAACGGCCCCGACTCAATCTGGCTGCCGTCCTCCAGCAAGTTATTGGCCTGCACCACCGCCATGGAGAACTCCCCGCCGGCATGACGGCCGAGGTCCTTGTACCAGAGGAGCCCGTCGGCGCGGCCGCCGCCGAAGCGGCCGGAGCTGTCGTCGCCTCGGCTCTCCTGCGACGGCTTCCAACAAGGGCTAACGATCTTCATCAGCGTAAAGGATCTGACCATCCCCTCATCCGCACCACCCGACGATCGTAGTGGCCGCCACCACGCCGGATCTCGGTTCCAGCTTTCTCCTGATCCCCGACGGATCGACGAAATCTAAGGGATCTGGGAGGCCGACGAGGGGCTCAAAAGGCATAAAACACGGGTTTTCTCCTGGCTTCAGCGAAGGGTTGAGGGAGTTTCCGCGAGCGCTCGTTGGATGCGGCCGTGGGATTTCGGCAAGCCCATGTGGAGAGTAAAAAAGGGGGAGACGGGGAGAGAAATGGGTTCTACAAGGAAAGGTTGGCTTTTTTGTTTTTTCCCCCTCCCTTTTCACTTTTTATTATTTTTAACCGACTCTTCTGGTTACTTGCCTTCTGGTTTCCTTTTCCTTTAATTATTTTAAACATAAAAGAGATGGCTTAATGGGTTGGTGTGTTTGGTCCGAATGGAAGGCTGGAGGTTTGACCGGGGATGGCGGGTTGAGCAACTAATCACCCACTTTTTAGCCTACTTTCGCTCCCCTCTCCTTGTTTCCCCTCTGTGACGAGAGAAATTATTGCATGCACCAGATGCAAGTGAATCACCGTAAATTCTGAAGATAGATAATGTGCAATTGGAAATTGATGAAATAGTAGCATGCATATTATCCACCATGAGATTTTCTTGATCCAATGGCACCTGGTGTATGATGAGGGTAATAAGTGGACTCAACTTTAAATAAGATAAAAAAATTTATTATATCATATGGCATGATCAAATTTAAAGTTTTATTATTAGAATGCAGATCATACTAATTTAGCACAACCAAATAATAGGATTTGGATAAGAAGAAGTTTGATAAGAATATGAAAGAAATTGATTTTGGCACGACAATATTGGTGATCTAAGATTTGCTCCATTAGCTTAATTTCAATGAATTTGATTGATTATTGCATGTTTGAAAGATATCTCCTGATTCATTTTGGCATGTTATTTAACGTCAAGATGAAAATTATTAATTATTATATGTTCACTAGAATTTATATTGATAATAGAGAAAGAGAAAAAATTGCCTTTTTTTATCACTATCTAAAGAGATTGAGTGGATCGATATTGTCTACTAGATCATCTGTGGAGGACACACGAACTTATTTAGAGAAAGCTTCAGATTGATGTCTACTAAGATAATTTATGGGGTTTTGATGGTATTATTTGCACTTTGATGTATGTGATAAAAATCTCAATAATAAATATTATGTTGTTATGTTACATGTTATGATTGTTGTGTTTTGTGATTTTCAATAGCAAATTTTGAGCAGCTCCTTTCAATGGAATGGAATATGCGCGACACATGAAACTTCACATCGAGTAAATAGTATTAGGATTGTTAGGTTGGTTTTGCAAGTTATATCCATGTCCATAAAAATATGGGCAGAGTGACTTGTTAAAAAAGAGGATTTTTTTAATATTAAAGGTCTTGGTAACTTTAATATACATAATGTTCTGATGGATAACAAAAGTACAGCTATGATCCACTTGGAGAAAAGAAAGACATTTACCTTTGCAAGAAGTAATACACTTTTATGTTGACATGCATTATTTTTTCAAACAAAAATAAACATAATCAATATTTTATCTAAAATCTGGACACATCATAAATAGTTCAATTTAGTTCCTAATGTAATTTAAAATATTACACGATAAAATCAAATACCGAAACATCACAGGTACCTATTATCCGATGTCTTATGGCAAATAAAAAGAATTAACGTACAAATGAAAGCAGAAGGACCAGTCCAGAGGGCATTTTCCAGTCAAAGCCGGCGTATGCACTTGCCTTTTTTGACCCCTGGACAAATTTTGCTGAGAACCAGGGAAGAAGCACTGACGACTAGCGTAACGTGTTTAGATTTTTATTTCATAAAAAAAATCGGATTAAAAGATGGACCCAGGAATATAAAAGCCAAAGATGGTAACCAAAGTGCCGAAGCCTGAAGGCGACCTGGTGGTGGAAGACAAAAGGTGGTGAGAGAAGGGCACCTCAATTTCAAAGCGCACCGTGCACGGAAAGCTGTTTCCGCGAACACCGGAGTTCGGCGGACCATTTGCCGAGTGTGGTTGAACGAAACTCTTAGAACCGATTTGATTGGGACATGTCAGGATAATCTAATAATTTTTAAAAATTATTTATTTTAAACAATAATTATAAAAAATAGTTTTTATTATATTTAATTAATAAAAAAATTATTTTAAAAAATAATATCAAAAAAAATTATTATATTTAATTGAAGATAATTCTATATAAAAATATGATAAAATTTATAAATAGATTATTCAATATAAAATAACTTTTTAATACTAAAATAGTATTATCATTTCTAATTAATTTTTATATAATAATTATAATCATTTAATCATTTACATAATGACATCTTCATCTTAATTTTTTTTATAAAATTTTTTTATTAAATAAATTTTAAAAAATATTAAAATAAAGTCAATAACTATATATGCAACTTTATTAAAAATATTTTTATCAAATATAAATTATTATTACTCAAAATTTTATCAAATATTAATTCTCTAATAATATTTATTTTATTTTTTCTTTAAAAAATAAATAAAAAAATTATTAATTTTTTTATAACCTTCCTTTTTTTATTTTTCATACCAAAAATTATTTTTTCCCCTCAACCAAACGGCCTTACATATTTTCTCGTTGTGCAACGTAATGTCGGTGATCGTGTGCCGACTTTAGTTTCGTGTTACGAATGCATTGGTTCTCGTTAAGAAGAGCGCACCACCGGAGCACGAGAACTGAACCCCGGTCAAACCCTATGGGAACTTCTCTCCACTGCGACTGGCCATGTCGCTCTGCCTCGGCCCAAGAAATCTCGGCAGAGCTCCTTTCCTCCGCTACGCCTCGCGCCATCGTGCCGCCTTCTCCTGCTCCATGGCCACCACAACGGCGAGAGTTGGCGTCGTCCAGATGACGTCCACCAATGATCTCGACGCCAACTACGGCACCTGCTCTCGTCTCGTCAAGGCAGCCCCCCCCTTCTCTTTCTTGAACTGATTCTTTTACTCGATTTCTTTGTTCTATTATGATCTCTCGAATTCCAGTGATCTTGAGTGATTTGATGCTAGATGAGTGTACTGGCCTTTTCTATAATATCTTTTGACGTTTTCTTGGAATAAATTCAGGCAAGAACAAAACACTGATCATGGAACTGTTAGCCGTCGCTAGAAATCCAGAAAAATAGTTTAATTTCACATTACAAACTTGTAGTATATGAAAAGGGTTCGAGTTCTAGTTCCAGGAAAGGTTTTTTGTTGGCTGATATTGGGATTCTTCTTGACTGAATTTGGGTGAGCTGTTCACCGTCCATGGAATGGTAATCCATCTCTAGATCCCCAGAACTCCAGTTTTGTTTCATATCTAAGTGGTAGTGCATGAAGAATGTTTAAATTGTATTTCCCGGAAAATTGTTTGTTTGACTAATCTTGTATATCTTGTTCTCTAGTTTTATAATGAGCTGGCACAAAAGGATTTTGATGATGATTTAGTTTTTCTCCTATCTTGTTCATAGCTGGAATGATTAATGGAATTCTTTTTTTGGTTGCTCAATGAAGGAATTCAGGTTAGAAGTCTGTAAAAGATGGAGTTGCCTTCTCCTCTTTTGATATTGTTTCACGTGCTAACAGATGGAGAGGATGCTATCTGGAATGAGTTTTTAATGTTTATCAGGAGTAAATTCTTGTACAAGGTTTACATACATTTTAGCACTAGTTGCTTTACCTCGTATGTATGGCATTACATGGTAGGCAATCAGATAAGTTGTAAGTTGTTATTGTGTCCTCTTGGATTCTGGATATAACTTAGCATAAGCTTGATAAAGGAAATGAAGTTAACCAATCAGTACAGCTGTCTTTGTTTTTTATGTGTTATCAATTAATTTTGTTTGTTTTTCTGCACTCATATGAAGCCTTGCAATCTCTTGTGTAAGTCTACACATTTTATTTATTATTTACTAATTCCCGTTTATTTTTTCTTTTTGGACATACGTCTACATAAGCATAATCTGCTTTATTATTTTTCTCTTTTTTGACGTAAAGCTACATAAGCATAATCTATTTGAATGAACTGTTGTTATCTTAGTAATTGATTATTCTGTGATTGAGCCTTGCTCTTAGGCGTCAAAGTGCTGTGGATTGTTCTGTTCCATTATTGCATTCTGACTGGTTTTTAGCTGTTGGGAGCTAATAAACTGAATGGAAAGTGATGCTGGGCATATTTGAGTCTTGCTGCCATGCAATATCTTTTAAATTTGTTTTCTTCAAAATAATTTATAAAATACAATAATTTCAATATATTTCATTCCCAGGTTTCTATCAGTTTGTTGCTATGCTTAAACCGCTTCATCCATCTTGAAGTTTATACTTTCTTCCATTTTTTTCATATTTCAGCGGGAAAGATTCTTTGCATGATCCCTTTTAATGCTAACACGTGAATTTTTCACAATATGGTTTTCCAGGAGGCAGCTGCTGCTGGTGTGAAATTACTTTGTTTTCCGGAGAACTTCTCCTTTGTAAGTGCCAAAGATGGAGAATCTCTTAAAATAGCTGAACCTCTGGATGGACCAATAATGCAAAGATATTGTTCTCTTGCAAGGTAAAGGAAATGCCAGTGCTCTGTGGTATTTCTTTCTTTACTGTCATTTACTACCTTATGTGGGCATCTCATTTCTTATAAATATAATGATCAGAGCAGACAGCAACACTACAGTTTCTACAGATCTTTCCTACTATATTTTGTTTCTCCTTTAATGTTGTTTCTGGTGCTTGTCAACTCTCTTATTGATGATTACTGATCTCAGCGCATATTTTGTTAATCATCTTGTTTTTGACTGGATACAACTCCTTTCTGGATCATGCTATATTTTCCTGTTTTCTTGAATTTTAGTGCTTGACAATAGCTTATGCCAGTCCCACTAAATTTTCTCTAGTTATGAATGACAGAGAATCAAATATGTGGCTGTCACTTGGAGGGTTTCAAGAGAAAGGACCTGATGATGTGCGCTTGTGTAATACCCATGTGTTGGTTGATGATTCTGGCAAGATCATAAACAAATACCAAAAGATTCATTTGTAAGACATTCAGATTCTACATTTTACTTTGAGCAGTTTTAATCCATGTTGAAACTAGCATCAAAACTCGACTCTATTTTCAGTTAATAGCACAAAATTATGAGCATGCTTGCAAGATCTGAAAGTTTTTATCTTTTTACATTGCAGTGCATTTTACCAAAAATCTATAGTTTGTTATTGTTATTATTTGGATGTGGGATAGTTCACCTAGCAAAGTAGAATCTTTTCTGGAAATATCATCATACACCTTTTTGAGATTGGCTCCATGGATCAAAATATGATCCATCAATGCTGGAGAATATTCTTGATTACATTTATGAACTTGGTATTGAGTATCAACCTTTTGGGGAGCAGTTTATTATAAACTTTTGGTTGATACATGTAAAAGTGTGCCTGCTTTTGGTTATAGGGCCTTGCTTGGTACAAAGTTCTTTTAAGTTCGAAAAATGCAGAATAAATTTTGAGCAATGCATGATTTCTTGAGTAACTTTCTGTCCTTATATAGTCTGTACTGCATAATTTTCTTATTTGGCATGTACCTTTTTTATGTTAGATATGCTTGGATTAGTGTCGATCAAATAAAATCAGCATAGAGTAATCAATAAGCTGCTGCTATAAGGAAACACTTTCTTATGGAATATTTGATTTTCTTTAATTTTTATAGCATGAATGAAATTAAAAGTTTGAAAAATATACAATCAATAAAGATGACCTACCGATCTCTTCATTATAGGGTATTTCACCTTTGATGCTGCAATGAAGAGTGATTATTTTATTGCTTTTTTTTAAGAAATAAAGGATTCCTGGTAACTCAAAGAAAGACCAAGTCTCCCATATCTCAATCAGAATGTTCTCCGACAAAATATTGAGAGTGACAGAACTGGAGGCTTGTTGATAAGTACATTTAATCTTTCTCGATTAAAAGAGATAAATGTTGTGTATAAAGTTCTTTAAAGAACTGAATTTTGTTGCATCATCCAAGATCCACAATAGGTGCTGCATTGGCTCGTTAAAATATACTGTTTTGGTAGCAGGCCTTCAGATTTCAGAGAAAAATGGTCCTCTAAACAAATTTTCTTTCCATCACTCCTTTTGTTTTTAATTTACTGCAAGCCAAGGGCTGAAAGGAATTCTTACAATCTGATGATATGCAACCACTATTTCTTTTGAATAAGCATCTATTGGATGTCACGTACCAGCAGTCCTATATCCTGCAAAAGCTTCAAGTGTTGCTCTAAAAGAGAGCATTATACATCTTTTCTGCTGCAAAAGTATCTAGAATTCTAGATTTTTTAGTATTCCTACATGCATGATGTGCATGTGCTCATGAGTGATGCTTCCTAATGCTCAACTTACCAGGCTAAAGTCAGTCTGGCAATTCAATGACCTGCTGCACCTGCACTTTCCATATACATATATAAAACATGAAACTCAAGCTCTGTGACATCTTCCATACATGGATCTAAGGAATGACTTTTAGAGGCCCAAGTCACTTCACAGATTACTAGATTGATCCAGGGCATTCTGGAAACCTAGGGTCCGTGATCTGACAGATAACAAAATGTAATTAGTGCGATGACTTGGAGAATGTAGGATATCTCAAAAGAGTTGTGACTATAGGTGCCATCAAGTATATGCTAAGGCAGCTACATGACAAATCTTGTCTATTCATGTAATAACCAAGTTTATGAATGGGAAAGAACTTCTGGTTTACAATATATTTATGGTCTAATCCTTTCTCTTTTATATCCCTAAAATATTTTTTGTGGCTTGTGTGATTATTAGCACGAAATATACATGCAAGGCACCAATGAAGGCCATTTTGAATAAATCCATTTAATGTTGTTTAGCATGAATATCTTTATGTCCAATTATTACATCTAGGCACCTTTACAGTGAGTTCTTAAGCTTTCATCTTTCAGGTATTTAGAGTCTAAATGGTGACTTACTTTCTACTGCCTGAAGGTTTGATGTAGATGTTCCTGGGAACATGGTATACAAGGAAAGCAATTTTACGGCTGCAGGTATGGATACCTCATGTGTCTCTTATAATACTTGTACAACTTAATGGACTTTGAACTATGAAGTTGTAGCTTAATTGCTTTTCTTAGCCTTGATTCAGAAGACATTGGTTTATGCATGTAATTTTTCAGTCATTTGCGGTTTTTTTGGTGTGTGTTGGGTGGTGGGTGGTGGGTATGTGCACATTCAGATTGTGTGTGTTGGGTGGTGGGTGGGTGGACGTGAGTGGGTATGTGCACATTCAGATTGTGCTATCTCTTTGCATGACAACATGTAACCTAATACATTTACTAAAACCAAAAATTTTTGAAGGAGCTGCACAGGTTTCTCTTTCTTTTTTGCATTTATTGCTTAAGTTGCTTGCTCATGGGACTTTCCTTTCCATTATATTTTTTTTCCTCCGGGATTCATTTTGTTCCAGAATTTATTGGATCAGGATTCTTACTAAAATAATGGCTGATATGTAATTACCTACCAACCAAAGGTTTATTTTGCATTTTTCTTGTTTGAGCTTCAGTTAGACATTGACAGTGCTAAATGTGTTCCACTTTGTGTCATAAAATGCATACACTTGTTCTTTTGAGTAAAGCTATTGAAGGGAAGTCATGAAGGGGGATGTGTTCTAAGAAGTCATGGAAGTTTTTGGCTCTTCTGTGACTTTGCTATCAATTTTCTATTGCAATGATTTAGAACTTCAAAGTATGAAAACATCTGTTGAAATACTGAAATGAATAAGTGATATTGGATCAATGCAATTAATCAACTAAGCTAACATGTTGCTATCTAAGGAAGCAAACAAGTATTTTTAACATTTTCTGTTTGTACTACGCTAGTCTGCATTTTTTTGTCTCTTGCTAACTTGTGTAGTTCAATCCTGATACCTCTTGAAAAACTTGGACCTAGGGCCTAGGATGCTTGTTTGCAGAACGTTCTTTTTGATTGAGGGCAAGCACATCATGAGATAAGATTCAGATGAAAAATATATTGCCTAGTACTATGAAACTTGCAGTTATCATGCGAGAATCAAACAATGAAAACTTATTGGTCTAAACTCATTAGCTGCAATAAATGGTATGGTTCAAATCAGCAAATCATTTTAGATTTTTTCTTTGAATCTTTTCTTATTGAAGTGCCTCAGCACAAAATAGGCAACCATAAGCTCAATCTACCTGAGGGTGGTGTAATTTCAATTCTAGCGACGATACTAGAATATATTGTGATTATCAGGTGACAAAATTGTTGTGGAGAATAGCCCTGTTGGAAGATTGGGTCTTACAGTCTGTTATGATTTGAGATTTCCAGAGCTTTATGAGCTGTTGCGGTTTCAACACCAAGCACAGGTGTTTATCAACACACTATACTTGGATTTAGTTTTCTCTTTGTTTACAGATTTCTTTTATGTCCATTTACCTGAAATTACCTATAGTATCTTTCACTCTTATTTTTGGAAATGTATATGTGCAGGTTTTGCTGGTACCATCAGCTTTTACAAAAGTTACAGGGGAAGCACATTGGGAAATTCTTCTCCGTGCTCGTGCAATTGAGACTCAATGCTATGTATGTGAATTTCACCCATCTATTTCCTGCCACAACTTTAATTATTTTCTGTCTTTTAGAGTCAACTTTTAAATGGAGACCCTTTACATGCAGCCTCGTACAACAATTTGAAGATAGAAACATATTCACAATAATTGGCTATGTTGGGGATAAATCCCGCTCCTGCCAAAGTCAAGTTCGGTGCCCAGCCTGATGCGGTCAATAGCCACGGAAGAGCTTCAGCGGATGCATCTTAGCCGAACTCCTACACCCGACCGAACTCCTCAGCGGTCAGCCTTAGCCGAACCACTTAGCGGTCGAACTCTTTTTGATTGCCTAATCGTCGAGCTTCGGACTCCCAGCGACCGAACTCCTCAGTGGATCAACCTTAGTCGAACTCCCCCCGAAGCTCCCTCTCTGGCCGAGCTTCTACGAAAGCCGTACTCCCTGTGGACTTCTCCAGCAGCCGAGCTTCTACGGAAGTTGGACTCCATGCGGACTTGTTGAGCGGACGAACTTCCATGAAAGCAGAACTTCTTATGATGGATTCCTGCAGGCGATCTCGCTACGGTTACACGACAATAACAATCGGCAATAACGATCGGCATTTATCGGCAATAACGATCGGCAATAACGAGCGGCATTGATCAGGACAGTTACGACACTCATTAACCAAGGCGGTTACAACAAGCTCCCTCTATAAAAAGGACCCTCCGGATACACTTACGTCAGGTTCTGAAAATCCTTTTCTCTTCCTAAAAACTCTATCGAGCACTCCATTCCTGTTGACTGGAGCTGACTTGATCGTCGGAGGGTCCTGTCGGAGCCACCCCCCACCAGCTCCGAGCGGGACTTTGTTTTGCAGGTCCCCGGAGGCAACCTCATCGGCCTTAACTCCGGCGAACTCCGACGACGACCAGTTTCTACGTCAACAGATTGGCGCTAGAGGAAGGGCCCGGCAACGATTTCTTTCTTAAAGGAAGCCGAGGTTCCTTTGTTCTTAAAGGAGTGCTCGAAAAATCTCTCTTCCTCCTCTTTAAAATTTTCTTCCAAAAAGAAAAGATGCCCCCCAAAAGAGCCTCCACCCGACGATCGGCAGCCTCTGCGGCCCGATCCCATTTCGGTCCGTCTGCTCCCGCTTCAGCCCCGGCGACCCAGGCTCACTCTGTAGCTGCGATAGACGCTGAGCAGTTTAACCTGCTCGTCCAGCAGGTTCGTGGCCTCACTGAGGCAGTTCAGGCGGTGCAGGCCATGCACCAGCAGGCCGCCGTACCAGTTCAACCAGCGCAGGATTCTTCAGAGCCGTGTGGTCCAGTCCAGAGGCAATCGACATGGGCTACCCGACCTCCAATCCCCGGAAAAGGAAGGCAACGGAAGGAGAGCCCTTGTTCGGACCACAGCTCGTCCCAGGGTGAAGCTTTGCACCCATTCAGCAGGAAGACCTTGGAGATCAGAGATCGCGAAGATCTTCTGGATCAAAGGCTCTTAGAAATGAGCCGATGAATCGAAGAACTCCATCACGCTCCTTCCTCATATGGTAATGAGGTCCGAACCGATCCTCCTTTTTCGCAGAAAATCATGCAAGAACCGATCCCGTCGAACTTCAAACTCCCACAGTTCGAAAGCTACGATGGGACCACCGATCCGGTCGACCATCTGGAAGTCTTTCGAACAACGATGTTGCTTCATGATGCGCCAGACGCTATCTTGTGCCGGGCTTTCCCCTCTACCCTTAAAGGGGCCGCTAGGAACTGGTATTCGACGCTCAAGCCAAACACCATCTTATCGTTTGACCAGATGAGTCAACAGTTCGCGGCCCACTTTGTTAGTAGCCGGTGTCCGCGCCGAGGTTCGGAATCCTTAATGGCTATTAGGCAGAAGGAGGGGGAATTCATCCGAGCTTACATTACCCGGTTTAATGCTGCTGCATTGGAAGTTCGGGATTTGGACCAGTTTGTCGCGATGGCCGCACTCAAGGGCGGCCTTCAAAAAAATAACTTGCTGTTCTCCTTGGAGAAAAGGTATCCTTGAGACTTCGCCGATCTGCTGGCTCGGGCCGAGAGATATGCCCGTGCGGAAGAAGCCTTCAAGTTGAAGGATGAAGAAGACTTAAGGGAGCGGCTGACAGGCAATGGGGAGCCGAATGAAGTTCGGTCGCGCTCACGGACTCCCTCCGATAGCAGGCGGACCCGAACTCCTTGAGCTCACAAAGAAGCGCAAAGAAGCCCTCCTCCCAAAAGATTCCGCGACTACGTCTCCCTCAACGCTCCTCGAACTCAGATCCTCACCGAAGTTAAAAACCAATTACCAAGACCAGAAGGGTTACGGTCTCCTCCAAACAAGCGTGACCGAAATAAGTATTGCCTCTACCATCGCGACCACGGCCACGATACTGAGGAGTGCATCCAGCTCCGAGACGAAATCGAGGAGCTTGCCAGAAAGAGGCGGCTAGGTAAATTCGTTCGACGTCATCCTGAAGATCGGTAAAGGGCACTGTCGTAACAAGAAACGATAAGGTCAACTGCCTCACGACGTCGTTACCCCAGGTTCCAGCGTCGAAGCCAAGAGAAGCATACTCCAAAGTAAGGAGGCCAGCATGAGAAAGGAAAGATCGTCCGCATGAAGAAGGGCGAAGGAACAATGCTGCTACGATCCTGAGTCACAAAGAATTCGAGAATACATTGCTAGTGGCTTCCTTTTAATAAAGTTCTTCCCTTTCAACGATGTGTTGTTTTTAGGCGCCAAAACTATATAATGACAGAGAAAGAAGCAGTCAATAGTCGCCGTGTTAGGAACAGGAGGAAGACCCCGTCCCAACACGAGCAGGTCAAAGACCATCAACCTCCCGAGAAGTTCGGTCAGAGATAAGATCTCTCCCGAGAGCAAGTTCGGCCAGAGATAAGATCTCTCCCGAAAAGCAAACTCGGCCAGAGATAAGATCTCTTCCGAAAAGCAAACTCGGTCAGAGATAAGATCTCTCCGAGAGCAAGTTCGGCCAGAGATAAGATCTCTCCCGAAAAACAACCTCGGCCAGAGATAAGATCTCTCCCGAGAGCAAGTTCGGCCAAAGATAAGATCTCTTCCGAAAAGCAAGTTCGGCCAAAGATAAGATCTCTCTCGAGAAATAACTTCGGCCAAAGGAGATAAGATCTCCCCCGAGCGACCCTGCCAACCTCGGTCAAGCTTCGACCCGGACCAGCACGGAGCCCAGAAGAAGACTTCGACAGTCGCCTTTTCTGCACTCCCTTCCTTCGAGTTTCGAACTCGGGAGTGGGGGGCTAGTGTTGGGGATAAATCCCGCTCCTGCCAAAGTCAAGTTTGGTGCCCAGCCTGATGCGGTCAATAGCCACGGAAGAGCTTCAGCGGATGCATCTTAGTCGAACTCCTACACCCGACCGAACTCCTCAGCGGTCAGCCTTAGCCGAACCACTTAGCGGTCGAACTCTTTCTGATTGCCCAATCGTCGAGCTTCGGACTCCCAGCGGCCAAACTCCTCAGCGGATCAGCCTTAGCCGAACTCCCCCCGAAGCTTCCTCTCTAGCCGAGCTTCTACGAAAGCCGGACTCCCTGCGGACTTTTCCAGCAGCCGAGCTTCTACGGAAGCTGGACTCCATGCGGACTTGTTGAGCGTACGAACTTCCATGAAAGCAGAACTTCTTATGATGGATTCCTGCAGGCGATCTCGCTACGATTACACGACAATAACAATCGGCAATAACGATCGGCATTTATCGGCAATAACGATCGGCAATAATGAGCGGCATTGATCAGGACAGTTACGACACTCATTAACCAAGGCGGTTACAACAAGCTCCCTCTATAAAAAGGACCCTCCGGATACACTTACGCCAGATTCTGAAAATCCTTTTCTCTTCCTAAAAACTCTACCGAGCACTCTATTCCTGTTGACTGGAGCTGACTTGATCGTCGGAGGGTCCTGCCGGAGCCACCCCCCACCGGCTCCGAGCGGAACTTTGTTTTGCAGGTCCCCGGCGGCAACCTCATCGGCCTCAACTCCGGCGAACTCCGGCGACGACCAATTTCTGTGTCAACGGGCTAGAACAAAGAACAGGGAGATAATGATCCTGTTTCATTTTCTAACTAATATTTCCATATAAAAAAAATCATACAGATTCTTGGGTTGTATATTTCTCATTATAATTCTGGCTTACTCAAATTGAATCTGAATTCTTGTCATTATTTGGACTATAGTTCAAACGATCAGCACTCATTCACTTGTCCAATCTGATTTAAGATTGGCATCTTTGCTGTTTTAGATTTGACTCAGAAGCTTCAGTAAGTTAACAGCCTAGAATAGAGTGCATACCGCATTAAATTCATACGAGTAATAAAATCAAATATGCTTCTAAGCCTCACAGAAAGGTAAGTATTCCTGTATGACAAATAGGTTCCGGTCTTGCCAAATATGAATTTCCTGTATCAATAATGCAAAAGATAATATCATATAGAAGCTAACTTTCATGGATATGTATTAATGGTATTGGACAGAGAATCATGATAATTTTTAGCTTATTTGATGCTATAGAGGGTTTAGGACCTTAGGTTAACATTTTCTGATGCTTTTGGGCATGCTTGGTCTTACTTATGCTTTTTACAAAATTCATTCTCAAGAATCATATTCATGTAAGTTCTTAAATAAAGTGTACCTTTTTTTGTATTTGGTGTTTGGGAATAACATATTTACAACCTTTTGTGGATGAGCTTACATATTTGAAAGACAAGGAGCAATCTAACAAAAGAAGCTAGAAGCTAGTTTTTCTACTAGCTTCTCCTAAAAGCACTTCTTTGCCTTCCTCTTGTAGAAGCACTTTACAAGTGATATTACCAAACACTTGATCTTCTTGTAACTACTTTGTTTACTTTAAAAGTTAGAAAAGGATATGTTCTAAGAAACACCAGATGTGCCTTTTTGTCTGCTAAACATTTTTCATCTGTAAATTTTCCTGTTCCCATAAGAAGTTTTTCACCACCCTTTCAATTCTCTTTAATTTTCACTTATTATCTTATGTTACTAATTATAGTGCAGCACCTTTTTTTTTTCTAGAAATAAATTAACAATTATACAGTTCAAGGGACTGGCAGATTATGTCATCAAAAAATGGCTTTTCCTAGTGCTGGATGCTCAGGGCTTACACATCGACATATGCTTACATGATCAAAATATGTGACTAAGTAGATAGACCGAAGTATTATGACAGCTTGATGAAAGGTTGAAGGTGTGGTAGTAGTGTATTAGAGGTGAGAATTCTAGTAGATGGTGGGACTGAAGTAACAAGGCATGAAATTTATACATGTAAGTAAACTTTAGTGAGGTGATGAAGCAGTTGTGAATTTTTTAGAATGATAGGAAGATGATGTTAGTTAGGAGATAGCAAAGATGACTTTTGTCAGGAAACAATTATGAATTGAGTTCTGAAAAGAAGAGGGTTAGATAAGAAGCATTTGATAGATTGTAAGATGATTGAATTGGATCACATGGGAAATTGGATGGTAAATTGTAAAATTTATTGAAATTGCTATAAAGATGATAAGATAAATCGGTTAAACTGACAGAGTTTACACTTAATCAATTCATTGCTAACATTTTTAGATCATTTTTTAGTTGAGCTGTAACATTGATATCCATGTTTATATTACTGTAAAAATCATATACTGATATTGATGTGACAATCATAGATAACTTAAATTTTATGAGCTATGTCCGTCCTCCTTTTCCTTTGCATAGAACTAATATTGCTTGCAATGAACTTAGTAACCTGGATGGCACATGCCATGCTGTGCCCTAAACTAAAAAGACTTTAGACTCCTTTTTTAATTAATAAACTTAGAAAAGATTTAAGAAATGCCATCCAACCCAATGCCGGGTTCCAGGTATGTCCTGGCATAATACAGCACATAAGACCATTGTTTGGATTAGGTCTAAGTTTTTTTTTTATCTATCTGTTAGATTTGTTGTGGTCGCTATAAAAACTGCTGTTTAGTTATGGATCTTTGACTTTCAAGGAAAACATGCTGTCCTTTAGTCACTACGGTCATTTCTGTTTAGGGCACCACACTAGCACAGCATCTCTATTCATGATACCTGTTGACGCAGAATCTGATCGTCGTTGGAATCAGCTGGAGCGGAGATGGACGAGGTCGCTGCAGGGGATCTGCAAAACAAAGTCCCATCCGGAGTCGATGGGGGTGGCTCCGGTAGGACCCTCCGACAAGTCAGCTCTGGCCAACAGGAATGGAGTGCTCGGGAATGAGTTCCGCAGAGCTTAGAGAAGGAGAAGAGAGCTTAGAGCCTTGAGATCAGAGATTAGAGGTCAGGGTTGGCATATCTGGAGGGTCCTTTTTATAGGCGGAGCTTGATGGTGACAGCTGTAGCCGCGTGTTGGCGGGCCGCTCAAGGTCCGGCGGAGTTAGTCTCAGGAAAAGGCGCCGTCTGCAGCGGGTTGATGGTGACAGCTATCGCCGTCTGGTAGCGGATCGCTGTCGTTTGCGGCGGACTGATGGTGATGGCTGCAGCTGTCTTGATACTGAGCCATTCAGAGCCGAATGAAAGATTGAAGGGCTTCGACGTGTACCCATTTTGGAGGAGTTCGGACTCCTGAAGAGGAAGTTCGGAAGGAGTTCGGCTTTCGTAGGCGTCTGGCTGGAGGTGCGTGGCTAAGGCTCGGTCGCTGGAGAGTTCGGTAGGAGCTCGATCGGTCGAAGGGGGTGTCTGGGAGGAGTCTGGCTCCTAAAGAAGTCCGGTCGAAGGATGTCTGGGATGAGTCCAGCTCCCGAAGAAGTCCGACCGAAGGGAAAGCTTGGAGGGAGTTCGGCCCTTGCAAGCGTCCGGTTGGAAGGGCGCGGAGAGAGTTCGGCTCTCGCGGGAGTCCGCTCGGCCGTTGAGGAGTTCGACTGAAGCCCAGCCGCTAGGAGTCCAAGGAGCTCGGCCGTTGGGCAGTTCAATCGGCTGTAAGGGTTCGAAGGAGCTCGACCGCTGGAAGTCCAAAAAAGCTCGATCGCTAAGCAGTTCGGTCGGCTGTAAGAGTTCGGCTAAGACTCGTCTGCTGAGGCTCTTCCATGGCTATTGGTTGCATAGGCAGAGCGTCGAACTGGACTTCGGTAGGAGCGGGGTTTATCCCCAACAATAGTCTCCCCACTTTCGAGTTCGAAACTCGAAGGAAGGGAGTGCAGAAAGGGCGACTGCCGAAGTTCTCTTTCGGACTCGGTGCTAATTCAGATCGAAGCTCGAGGGGAGATTTCATCTCCAGACGAAGTTGGTGCTAAAATTGAAGCCCGGGAGAGATCTCATCTCCAGTCGAGGTTGATACGGATGCTCGGAAGAGATCTCATCTTCGACCGAGGTTGTCTTCGATCTTATCACTGGCCGAGGTTGGATCGAGCGCTTGGAAGAGATCTTATCTCTAGTCGAGGTTGTCGCAGGCCGAGGTAGTCACGGTCGCTCGGGAGAGATCTTATCTCTAGCCGAGGTTGGCTCGGACGCTCGGAAGAGATTTTATCTCTGGCCGAGGTTGACTCGGTCGCTCGTCTCTGACCGAGGGGGATGTCTCCGATCTTATCTCTGATTGAGGTTGTCTCGGTCGCTCGGGAGAGATCTCATCTCTGGCCGAGGTTGTCCCGGTTGCTCGGGTCGAGGTTGCCGGACCCTCGGGGGAGATCTTATTTTCTGCGATCGAGATTGATGCGGACGCTCGGGGGAGAACTTATCTCCTGCAGCCGAGTTTGTCCCGGACCCTCGGGAGAGATCTTATCTCCTGCAGAGGTTGCCTCGAGGGAGGAGATTTTATCTCCTGCAGCCGAGTTTGCCTCGGGGAGATCTTATCTGCTACTGCCGAAGTTGATGCGAACGCTCGAGGGAGATCTTATCTCCTTAAAGTCGAGGTTGCCTCGGAGGAGATCTTATCTCCTGCAGTCGAGGTTGATGCGGGCGCTGCTCGGAGTAGATCTTATTTTCTACAGTCGAATTTGCCTCGGGGGAGATCTTATCTCCTACTGCCGAAGTTGTCCTGGACCCTCGGAGGAGATCTTATCTCCTGCAGTCGAGGTTGATGCGGACGCTCGGGGGAGATCTTATCTCCTGTAGCCGAGTTTGCTTCGGAGAAGATCTTATCTCCTGCTGCCGAAGTTGTTCCGGACCCTCGGGGGAGATCTTATCTCCTGCAGCCGAGGTTGTCTCGAGGGAGATCTTATCTCCTGCTGTCGAAATTGTCCCAGACCCTCGGGGAGATCTTATCTCCTGCAGCCGAGGTTGTCTTGGGGGAGATCTTATCTCCTGCAGTCGAGGTTGATGGAGGTTTTGTTTCCTGTAGACTTCGGAGTTCGGACTTGGACTTTGCTCACATTAGGATGAGGTTCTCCTCCTGCTCCTAACGGGCTGTGGGGGCACCTTCGGACCGTCGTCCGTGCCTCTCCCCCCATCTCGTCTAGGGTGAATGAGACCTTCGACTTTGCTCGCGTTAGGACGAGGTTCTCCTCCTATTCCTAACGGGCTGTGGGGGCACCTTCGGAGTCTCGTCTTGAACGAGGCCTTCAACTTTGCTCGCGTTGGACGAGGTTCCTCCTATTCCTAACGGACTGTGGGGGCACATGCGGACCGTCGTCCGCGCCTCTCCCCCCATCTCGTCTAAGGTGAACGAGGCCTTCGACTTTGCTCGCGTTAGGACGAGGTTCTCCTCCTGTTCCTAACCGGCTGTGGGGGCACATGAGGACCGTCGTCCTCGCTTCTCCCCCCATCCTCGTCCTTTGTGGAACGGAGGCCTTCGACTTTGCTCGCGCTAGGACGAGGTTCTCCTCCTGTTCCTAGCCGGCTGTGGGGGCACATGAGGACCGTCGTCCTCGCTTCTCCCCCCATCCCGTCCTTTTGTGGACGGGGCCTTCGACTTTGCTCACGCTAGGACGAGGTTCTCCTCCTGTTCCTAGCCGGCTGTGGGGGCACATGAGGACCGTCGTCCTCGCTTCTCCCCCCATCCCGTCCTTTGTGAACGGGGCCTTCGACTTTGCTCGCGCTAGGACGAGGTTCTCCTCCTGTTCCTAACGGGCTGTGGGGGCACATGAGGACCGTCGTCCGCTTCTCTCCCCCATCCCGTCCTTTGTGAACGGAGGCCTTCGACTTTGCTCGCGTTAGGACGAGGTTCTCCTCCTGTTCCTAACGGCTGTGGGGGCACATTCGGACCGTCGTCCGTCTCCCCCTCGTCTCGTCCTAAGGTGAACGAGGCCTTCGACTTTGCTCGCGTTAGGACGAGGTTCTCCTCCTGTTCCTAACGGATTGTGGACGAGGATCTTCGAAGCTCGAGAGAGATCTTATCTCTGGCCAATGTTAACTCGGTCGCTCGGGAGAGATCTTATCTCTAGCCGAGGTTGACATCGGTCGCTCGGGAGAGATCTTATCTCTCGCCGAGGTTGACTCGGTCGCTCGGAAGAGATCTTATCTCTGGTCGAGGTTGACTCGGTCGCTCGGAAGAGATCTTATCTCTGGTCGAGGTTGTCAGCGGTCGCTCGGGAGAGATCTTATCTGTGGCCGAGGTTGTCAGCGGTCGCTCGGGAGAGATCTTATCTCTAGCCGAGGTTGAAGGTCTTTGACCTGCCCGTGTTTGGACGAGATTCTCCTTTTGTTCCTAACACGGTGACTATTAACTGCTTCTTTCCCTGTCATCATATAGTTTTGGCGTCCAAAAACAATATTATTGAAAGGAAAGAATTTTATTGAAAGGAAGTTATTGGCAACGCATTCCCGAATTTCTTGTATTTCAGGGTCGTGGTAGCGTTATTCCTCCGCGTTTCTTCATGCGGACGACCTTTTCTATCTCATGCTGGCCTCCTCAATTTAGAGCATGCTTCTCTTGACGCTGGGAGGTGACGAATCGCCGATGTACCAAGCTCCTCTCTGGGGTAACGTTGATGACGCCGTGAGGCGGCCGACCTTGTCGTTTCTAATTACGGCAGCGCCCTTAGCTGATCTTCTCCTGTCGAAGGAATTTACCCAGCCGCTCCTTCCTAACGAGCTCCTCAATTTTGTCTCGGAGCTGAATGCATTCCTCAGTGTCGTAGCCATGGTCGCGATGGTAGAGGCAGTACTTGCTTCGATCGCGCTTGTTTGGGGGAGACCATAACCCTTCTGGTCTTGGCAGCTGGTTCTTAACTTCGGTGAGAATCTGAGTTCGAGGGGCGTTGAGGGGGGCGTAGTCGCGGAACCTTCTAGGAGAAGGGCTTCTTCGCGCCCCTCTGTCGGGGCTTCCTTGGTGGCAAGCTCGAAAAGTTTGGGTCTTGCTAGTGCTGGGGAGGTCGTGGACGCGGTCGAACTTCGTTCCGCCTTCTTGCGAAACCTTCTGCGAGAGAAGTTCATGCCCCTCTATCGGGGCTTCCTCGGTGACGAGCTTGAGGGGGAGTTCGACCTCGCTTGCGCCGAACTTCATTTCGTTTTTCCGCGAAACCTTCCGTGGGAGAACTTCATGCCCCTTTGTCGGGGCTTCCTTGATGATGAGCTTCGAGGGGAGTTCGGCCTTGCTTGCGTCGAACTTCATTCCGCTTTTCCGCGAAACCTTCTACGGGAGAAGTTCATGCCTCTCTGTCGGGGCTTCCTCGATGACGAGCTCGAGGGGGAGTTCGGCCTCTCTTGCGCCGAACTTTATTCCATTTTTCCGTGAAACCTTCCGCGGGAGAACTTTATGCCCCTTTGTCGGGGCTTCCTTGATGATGAGCTTCGAGGGGAGTTTGGGGAGGTCGTGGATGCGGCCGAATTTCGTTCCGCCTTCTTGCGAAACCTTCTGTGGAAGAACTTCTGCTCTCCGTTTCTCCTTCCTAAGAGCGATTGGTATGCCCAAATGCTCTTCCTTAAGGCCGATTTCTTGCGTCCTCATGGTGGGTTTGCTGGCAAAGTCTCCGTCGGAGGTTGTCGCACGGCTTGCATCATCTCGACGGGACGAGAGCAGATGGATCTGGCGCGAAGGCTATCGATCGCCGAGTCGAAGCTCTTTTGGGAGGCATTTTCTCTTCGGGAGAGAACTCTAGAGAGGGATCTCCGGAGAGAGAAGAGAGAAATCATCGCCGAGCACTCCTTTGTGAACAAGGGAACCTCGGGGGTTCAGGCCTTTCCTCTAGCGCCAATATGTTGACGTAGAATCTGGTCGTCGTCGAAATCAGCTGGAGCGGAGGTGGACGAGGTCGCCGTCAGGGACCTGCAAAACAAAGTCCAGTCCGGAGCCGGTGGGGGTGGCTCCGGCAGGACCCTCCGACGATCAAGTCAGCTCTGACCAACAGGAATGGAGTGCTCGGTAATGAGTTCTGCCGAGCTTAGAGAAGGAGAGGAGAGCTTAGAGCCTTGAGATCAGAGATTAGAGGTCAGAGTTGGAGTATCTGGAGGGTCCTTTTTATAGGCGGAGCTTGATGGTGACAGCTGTAGCCGCGTGCTGGCAGGCCGCTCGAGGTCCGACGGAGTTAGTCTCAGGAAAAGGCGCCGTCTGCAGCAGGTTGATGGTGACAGCCATCGCCGCCTGGTAGCGGATCGCTGTCGCTTGTAGTGGACTGATGGTGATGGCTGTAATTATCTTGATACTGAGCCGCTCGGGGCCAAATGAAGGATTGAAGGGCTTCGACGTGTATCCATTTTGGAGGAGTTCGAACTCCTGAAGAGGAAGCTCGGAAGGAGTTCGGCTTCCGTAGGCGTCTGGCTGGAGGTGCGCGGCTAAGGCTCGATCGCTAGGGAGTTTGGTAGGAGCTCGGCCGGTCGAAGGGGGTGTCTGGGAGGAGTCCGGCCGAAGGGGAAGCTTGGAGGGAGTTCGGCCCTTACAGGCGTCTGGCTGGAAGGGCGCGGAGAGAGTTCGGCTCTCGCGGGAGTCCGCTTGGCCGCTGAGGAGTTCGGCTGAAGCCCGGCCACTGGGAGTCCAAGGAGCTCGGCCGCTGGGCAGTTCGGCCGGCTGTAGGGGTTTGAAGGAGTTCGGCTGCTAAGCAGTTCGGTCGACTATAGGAGTTCGGCCAAGACTCGTCCGCTGAGGCTTTTCCGTGGCTACTGGTTGCATTAGGCAGAGCGTCGAACTGGACTTCGGTAAGAGCGGAGTTTATCCCCAACAATACCTTATTGCCGAGCTTACCACGTACCTTCTTTTGAAACTGCTCTAGTTACTAGACTTTTTGTGCTAGCTTCCAAGACATGATAATTGATAAATTGATATTATAACAATTATTGACATAGAATGCCAATCTAGCCAAAATGTACTAGTTTTCAAAGATTTTGGCTGTTATCAGTGCCTTGATTAATCAAAATTCATGTTTATGCAAGCTTACAGAAGTCAACATTTACATCTCTATCGTCATATTATAAGTAGATGGTGGAGGTCAACAATAATCTATGTTGCATGGCAATAAGTCAATAACACAAGGTTGCAGGCACTATTATATTCTTACGACATACCTCCATCATTATAATGGGATAATGAGGTCAATTAATACTCTACCGGAAGTAGTACATGAGCTGAGCCATGTCATCAGTTATGTAAAGCATGCCTATGAATGGGAATATTGTCAACACCACAAAATTCAACTTGAATAGACTATGAGATTGTATCCTAGATAGCTGTTTTTTGTACTGTTTACCTAATAGAGCATGGTCTTAATGCAACCCAGGTTTGATATTGCATGACATTCAATTTTGGAGAGCACACAAGGAACAGAGAGGGGCAATGCAACAAAGTTTGGTCAAACAAAAAAGGAAAAAGAAACCAGAAAACTGGCCTAAATATGAAGTAATGCACTAGCAACAATTTTGACATTCGAAAAATTCATGCTGAGGAACAAAGAAGAAAAAGACAATAACATAGAACATCCATGAAATCTAACCTTGGTGAGCTGAACCAATAGTACGGAAGGAGCCATGTTCTGATATGGGCATGAGGTGTCAGAGGCTGCTGGATGGAATCTAGGATTAAAACCATAGAACAGCAAGGCTAAAAGTTTGTTAGGGAAAGAAAGTTGGTCAAGGTTTGGGCTGACAATAAGACTGAAGAAAAGATTTAAACTAAAACAAGGGGATGAATGTGGGAAAGAAGAAAATTCAAAAGTAAACATGGAGATTAGAGAAATGAGAACAGTAGGCAAATCACTTACAATATGGAGAAAAGAGGAAAGCTGTCACACTTTCTGCCAATCCTTTTTTTTGCACCACTCAGCAAGATACGGAGGGGGGATCGAAATAAAATCATAGGCAAGAAAAAAAAAAAGCTGGAAAAATGAGAAGCAGCTGGCTCTGATCGGTGCTTTGTTATATAATTAGTAATCTTTAAGTTGATGTGGAGTGGTGGGGGCTGGTAAGAAAGGACACACTGATGTGGACCCTCATTTATGTAACAGTCATCCAACAATTAAGCAAATTCACCTCTCCAAAATTCCAATGAATTCTTGATTTGGAGGCTAACAAAAGTTAGCTACTAGATGCTGACAACACATTTTGTTTTTTATTTTTCTTATCTTTAATATAGTCTGATGATTTAAATACATCACATGCAAATTACCGGTGTCTAAATAGTTTTATAGTTTTTAAAGTTAATGTGGATGTTAGCATAAGTGTTTGAATGTTTTTCCTATTTTTTTTATAGGTTATAGCTGCGGCTCAAGCTGGAAGGCACAATGAGAAAAGAGAGAGCTACGGCGATTCTCTGATTATTGATCCATGGGGAACAATAATAGCTCGACATCCAGGTAAATGCATCATCCACATGCCTCACCCCACCGTCCCCCCTCCCCCACCGGTGCCCTCTCTCTCTCTCTCTCTCTCAAGTTGTACAAATTTCATGGTTCAAAGCTTTTTGGGGTTTTAATAAAGAAGATCATTGCGAAAATGGCTATTGCCAAGAGCTACGTAAAATAGAATGCTTCTGGTCTATTTGTGCCCGCCTCCGCATGGTTGTTTCAACTAAAATGCTTAAATGAATAATTGCTCCAGCAATTTTTATTTTTATTTTTATTTTTTTTTTTCGGGGGGGAGGGGGGGGGTGTAAAATGTATTATGAAAAGAATCTGGGCTCTTGTTATAGAAATATCAAGACTGTAATATATCGGTCTGCCATTTCTTTAGTACAAGAAAACTTTATTCTGATGTGGAGTCTGTCGCCAACACCACACATACGCACGGAGATAATTACCTCTATGCCATTTCTTTAGCATGCTGATAGACCTACATGTAAAAGATTGTGTAGTTCATGACACTAATTTGATTCCATGTTACAGATCGTTTATCAACTGGAATTGCTGTAGCTGACATTGATCTCTCAAGGATTGATTCTGTGAGAACTAGAATGCCGATCTCTGAGGTAACTTCCTCCTTAGGCTGTACAATTTGTTTGGATTATCGTCAAAGAATTCAAATGACAGAGAAAGTTTGAACCATCTTTCTGAAACCTAAAGATGCCTATATTCTTTTCTTTTTTCAGCACCGGAGGTTCAGCAGTTGCTGGAAACCCTCATGCATTTGATATTATTGAGACCGTTACCGCTTGGACTGATTCATTGTGAAATTCTGTGGAATATGCGGAAAATATTGTATGTTTTCATTGGTGAAGTAAAATAAAGATGCTTATTTCAAGGTAACGTGAAACAGGTGATACATCATATAGCTTGTTCGTGGTCGGTGGAGCCAACGCACCTTGCGGTGCATCGTGGTTTGTTTCCCTAATGCTCATACTCTCTCTCTCTCTCTCTCTCTCTCTCTCTCTCTCTCTCTATATATATATATATATATATATATGTATGTATGTATATTTCCAGGGTTTTAGAAAATAGAAAAGCTGAACTAAATATATAAATTTCTTTGAATGAATCTTGGCAATATGTCCACTCAATCCAAACCTGTTTGACTCCAGAGCTTTCTAGAGGGTTCGTGTTCAAAGTCCGCAGACGCATTTGACCGTGATTTATTGTGTACATGGTTGCAAGTTCGTTGTTTGGTAATAATTTAGTTGGATATGATGACTTGGAATTCGGGAATTCTGAAAAATTTACGAGTAGTTTAGGAAGATTGCGGTTTTGGATGATAAAAAATTAGAAAATAACAAAATTAAAAAAATGTTGGTTATCTAAAATATTGAAAATTTTATTTAGTTAAGAATAATTAGAGGAGATGAAAATGACAAATAATAGCAAGAAAACATCACTGCTAAAGATATATGGCATCATTAGCTGGTAAAATAAAAAAATATTTAGCCATGAAGAACTTGGGAAAAATTCGACAATAATTGAATAGTTCTAAATCAATTAATTATTAGTTAATAATTTGGAGAATCATGTGATCAAGGAAGATACTTTAAGAATTTTGGCCAATAATTCAAGAAATATTTAATAATGTAGTTATCAATCGGCGGTTCTGATAATTAGATTTTGTCTAGCTCGGTTGCTGGCAGGCGGCTTCGTTGACTCCTAACTCTACAGCAATGACATTAGGCAAGAAAAACTTCATTGACGACCATGATTTTGTTGTTGGTTTATATGTAAATCCTAATCTAACGTGAACTCCCTTTTTTTGGAACTTCCCGTTGAGAACACTGGGCTTCTGACAAGAATCAATGGGGAAATCCTAGATAGATGAACAAAAGGAGCATCCAATCTGAGTATGGGTTTGAAGGCGCAATTAACTTGAATTCACCTAATGAACTGGCGCTTGTAATTATTGGGCCCTAGTTAGGACAGTAGGTCTCTCTATGGAAACTCGAATTCACATAACAATTTAAGAAAAGATGGAATTGTAAACGTACATGAATGAGCCATCCTACTATGCTACTTAAGAGCAGATTGAGAACTACCAAGAAGCAGCAAGTTTTGTTGGTAAAATATCTTGAACTTGCCTCATTTTCCCTGCAAGGAAGGAATTGGCAAGCATAACATAAAATGAAAGGGGTACCATCTAACTTCTGATTGATGGAAGACCAGAGCACTTATAAAGCATGACAAATTGACAAGTTGCCTGCCAACTGGTTGAGAAACCCTTTCTCCTTGTCTCTCCAATCCTCCCTCCCTCCAAAAAAAAGCATGATATCTGTTGAGCAATTGCAGATTATAATGCTTTTGATCAAACCTTGTGTCTTTTTTACTCATTGGCAAAACCACCAGCTGCACTTTACAGGAAGGGTAAGTCTTGCAATTGATGCATTATTAATAATATATGATATCATCAAGCCAAAACAAACCTATAAGAAGCTACTTCAGCTGATCTTCCATCTACTTTACCACAATATCTACTGGAAATATGATAGATCTGTGGGATGGAAAAGGCCCTCAAGACAAATCTTCCTCACCGGCCATACAGCTCTTTGGGAGAGCAACCACCAGTTCTTCTTCCCATGGAATATTGCAACTGCTCTTTGACATGTCTTAGGGCAATAAGAACACTTTGCACGTTGTTGTTGACCTCTGGCTTGCAGCCCTCCAAATTGGGATGCAAGATTACTGGAACCAGAGCCAATGCATTGTCCATGTATTCAGTTTGATTCTCAACATCGTCCGGCTTGTTATCACTGACAGAAGGTTTTCTGGTCCAAGATGTAAAAATGTAAGCTTATTGAATATATGATAAGCAGCATGAGAGAGAGAGAGAGAGAGAGAGAGAGAGAGAGAGAGAGAGTTTAACACCAGCTGGGAGAAAAAAAAGGCACGATAAATCCTATATTTCAAGTTTGTCGCTTCAACATCTTGGTCATGTTCATGAATCGTTCTCAATTCTTGTAAATCTATAAAGATAAACTAGTATATATTTTTTTATATAAGAAAAAGGAGGTTTCCTGCACTCATTCCAACTTGCTTTCATTTATTTGATTTTGCCACTCTGCAAAGAGCGGATTTACATTGCTTAACAGTTTGACCCATGTTGCCGCTATACATTCACTGAAATAATATATCAGGATTTTTTAATTGTTATGGAATATAGATCTAGACATAGACATGAAAGGTACACCTGACTGTGACATCAGTTTGGGGTGGCTATTGCACGGCAAATACTTATTCTTGAAAAGTGAACTCAGTGTCTTTGTCCATACAAGACAAACACAAATATTCATGACACACATGTGCATTTTGTGTTACTTATGATTGAATGGACTTGGTTAATGGGAAGAGATTATACATGCGAAGTGCAAGTTCTTCACCATGTTACGTGCATGACATAGATGTCACGTACAGTGAGAAATCCTATGGTCGCAATTTCCTGTTGACTCGTAACCACTGCCATTGAAATCTGATTCTTTTGGGCATTGCTTATTGTGATAGTGAGGGTCTTCAGTTATATATGCTTTTCTTCAATATATCGGCCATAGATATGTATTAACATGTCATCTGGATCACCTTAATGAGAGCAAAGGATGATAAACCCTGTGAGGGCTTGACATGGCAAACATATTTTGAAGACAAAATAGTCATAAATTTTCCTAGGTCCTTTTCCATATGCAGAACGGTGTGGCTGAGAAGAGAAAAAAGAGGACCAAGTACAAAACTAGCAAAATGTGCAAGAGGAATAAAAGTAGACTTCTCTGGAGGTTGTTCTTGAACTAATGCATAGCATGAGAAATCCTAATATATTTGGGACTAAGGCTGTATTTACTGCTTTTATTTCATAAAATGTCATTGCACATTAGTTTCAGTCTTAATTTATCAACTGCCATTGCCCCATTCCTAAAAAGTTATGAGATTCTGTCTGATTTGTTCAAATCCTGGATCCAACAGGTTAATTAGATTCCTTTGTTATTGAATGTGCTTTTCTTAGATGCCCCTGATCAAAGAGAAGATACAAGATTTTGATTCTATGCTTGTAAATAGCTATTGTCCTGGATGCTAAATATTTTCAATCAGTTCTTTCTTTCAATACTGTTGGTCATATCTCTTTTGATGATCCAGTTCTGGGAAAATGATCAAGAACATGGATGCAGATTTTTTTTCTCTTGGTTAGTGCCCTTTTCCCTACAGCTAATCATATATTTCTCTGGAAAATTCATGAAGAAGAAAGTTCTAGTGTTTCTCTCCTATACACCTGAGTTTAATGATACTGTGCAAGATTTTCAAGGTTATGAATAAGCAAATACGGAATTTGACTTAATATAATAAAGAAAAATACTACCAACTAAATGTATATGATACATGATATGTAAGCATATTTAGATTCATTTAACTATTGTTTACATAGCAATGCATAGCAAAACCATGTATCATCTCCAAGTTGTGAGTGAGTGGCAAACGACACTCATCTAATTAGTAGCCAGGAGATTTTGATGGCTGCATGGTCGGTGGATAAATGTGGAATCAAATGGGTGACCCAAAGCCCTATTTTGATTTTTTATCCTTTTGGAAACAAAACTTCACTTGTAATGTACACAGGCAACTACATAAGTGCCTTGAATTGTGCTATGTGGTTGGTGATTTTTGATTCCAGAATTGTAATAAACCAAACTCATGCATATGGTAATAAATGTTTTGAAAGTTATATATGATTATTTAGGAGTGTTTTATCTTTTGGTAAAAGCTTATATGCATGGTCAAATTAAAATGTTTGTCCAGTAACAGTACGGAACTTTGGCAAACTGCCTTAGGCAATGATAGTTATAAAAGCTTCAGTGAGACACCCAAGAGGTTAGCAGGCATCTAGAGTTGAGATGACCTAACTATTTAATTACCTTTCTATTTAGATATTGTAACTTATATCCAACACACACAAACAGTGATGTAGTTTAGAGAAGACTTGTGATAGAAACACAAAGGACGGGGAAGCTATTTGCTTCCTCCTATTCCCATTAAAAAAAAAAAAAAGAAAAAGAAACATGAAGGTAAAAACTACTTTTAACTATTAGTATATACCATAGCCATGGAATCTTTAAGCAATAGAATTATAGGGAGCCTATCCATTGGAGTAGAAGAGTTGCATAGTTTCTTTTGACTTACCAGAAAAATATAATAATATTACAGCATATAATATGGCATGGCTTAGATTTAAGTTATAGTTATAATACTACTTACTAATCAAGCTATGGGATATGGGTATCTATGTTAATCCACTAGCCATAGCACTACATGATCATTAGGCTTTAGGTGCTTGCACATGCAAACTGTAACATTGCCTGGTATCCAACCTGACATCCAACCATAAGGTGGATGCAACGCAATGGTTGCCAGTTATGCAGGCGGCAGTCCCACCTGCATACCTGGCAACCATTGCATTGCATCCACCTGATGGTTGGATACCTAGTGGATTAATATAGATACCTATATCCTAATAGCTTGATTAGTAAGTAGTATTATAACTATAACTTAAATTTAAGCCATGCCATTATATGCTGTAATATTATTATATTCTTCTAATAAGTCAAAAGTAACTATAAAAACTCTTCCACTCTAATGGATAGGCTCCCTATAATTCTATTGCTTCAAGATTCCATAATTATGGTATATATTAATAGTTAAAAGTACTGATAGTTTTTATTTGATGTTTCTTTTTTTGATGAAAATAGGAGGAAGCAAATAGCCTTCCCCATCCTTTGTGTTTCTATCACAAGTCTTCTATAAACTACACCACTGTTTGTGCGTGTCAGATATAAGTTACAATATCTAAATAGAAAGGTAATGAAATAGTTAGGTCATCTCAACTCTAGATGCCTGCTAACCAGCTGGGTGTCTCACTGAAGCTTTTATAACTGTCACTGCCTTAGACTGCCTAAGGCAGTTTGCCAAAGTTCTGTGACAGACATTTTAATATAACTATGCATATAAGCTTTTACCAAAAGATAAAACACTCCTAAGTAATCATATGTAACCGTCAAAACATTTATTACTATATTCATGAGTTTGGTTTGTTACAATTCTGGCATCAAAAAATCACCAACCACAGAGCACAATCCTGGATGAGTGTCTAGTTGTTCAAGGCATTTCCTTTCTTAGGTTTATAATATATAAATGTTCATTTTTCTCAAAAATCACCAACTTGCCCTTTTCGGATCACAAGATGCTGCACTTATATTAATAAAGAAACTTGTCGTTTTGCTATTGCAAGAGAGGGTGACTTGGCATAAACAACTTATCAGAAAAATGGGTAGAGAGAACCAGACTTATATGATAAAATCAAAGTCATCAAATGCAATCAAGTGAATAAATATGGAGGTTAACCCTGTTAACTCAAAAATAAATGCAGGAAAAAATACGGCAAGTGTAATACAAGACATAAAATTGTATTTTTGGCAATAGTATGACTAAGTTTTCAGAATCACATAGGAGCACTAGGACAATTTTTATTTTTGCTCAAAAATATAAGTAGAAGCACTAGTGCTTCTACTAAGTGACTTTCATCCTTTTGTTACTTTTTCTCATCTTTTATATGGTAGACTTGAGCACCTCATGGACATATGTTGAATACTCTTGCTTTTTCCCTCCCTGAATACTCCTGCTTACAGTGATATTCTTAAAACTCCCCTGTTCCCCATCTCTTCTAATGTAATCAGACAGTAGAGGGTTCTCAAAATTCTGTAATCTTGGCAAAGGCAATCTAACTCGACTCTATGACCAAGCCATTATGCCATTAACACGTTCTTTTTAAACCTCCCCAAGTATGTCCAATTTTAGAATCATCTCATCCTTGATTAAAAACACTTGCAAAGAAATACAACTGCGCATTAACATACCTTGCAGCATCAGCAATCGACACTTGGGAGCAGCCACCTCTGTTGCTCTCATCCGCATCAGACCCTCCTTTGTTGAGAGATGGTGAAGTCCCAACCGAACTCCAGCTCCCCTCTGGATCATGAGTCGAATCGACCAGCGAGCTACCCGAGACATCATCGCCAAGAACACTCGGCGCCTCCTCCTCCGAACCACATTGTCCCCACCATTCCAGCTTCTGACGGCCCGAGAAGCAATGCGAGGACGAAGAACTCGCCGAGCTTCCGGGGATATCCAAAATCTTCAAAGATTCCAGCTTCTTCAAAGCATGTTCCAGCCTTTTTTCAGCCCTGTTCCTGCACTCGATCTCTTCAGCCAGCTTCCTTTCCAGCTCTTCCAACTACACGAAAACAAACATCAAAAAGAATTAAAAGAAAGAAAGAAAGAAACAGTAAAAGCCAAAAAAAGGAACCTCGACTAAAAGAAGGGGAATATGAATGAAATTCCTTGTAAGAATGATGATGGGTACCCTTTTGGCCATGCTGTCTGCTTGCTCCTTGGCAGCCTTGGAGGCCACTCTCTCTGCCTGCAGCCTTCCCCTCAAGCGCTCCACAGTCGTCAGCCCATCATGCCCTCCTCTTCCCATCATACCTCCTCCTCCGCTAATACCAACACGCCACCCGCATTTGAATCTTCTTTCGAAACGTACCACCCTCCTTCGAATCACAACAATGACCGATAATAAAACTCTGAAACTTTAAGGACCTCAATTTTAGACCCCGTTCCCTACCCTCCTTTAGCTCGCATCTCGGACATTTGAACCGGTGGGAATCTCGCAATGTGCTTCGGTTTCGAAACCGTGCGAGGAGGGAGGCTAAAGGCCGGTGGCAAACCAGACCAAACCGGGACTCAGAATAACTGGGCCCCCCTCCTCTTCCCTCTCGACTCTTCGTTTAGACCGGCGCGGCAGAGAAGGAACGGCCCCGGCTCGTGGGCTCTGAAAGGACGGCAAAGGATCATTCGTTGTGCCGGAGGAGCACCGGAACTTGATGGGGCCGAATGGCTGGATCTTGGATTCGGGGATTTAAACGATATATTCGAAGCGTTTACGGTCGGGCGCGGTCATGGGGTGAATGCGGTGCAGTTGTTTGGGGTCTTAATTTAATCAATTAGGTTTCAATTGGCATTCTTCTAAACTTCGGTTTGAATTGGAGAAATCCAGCTGCCATTCACCGGCTATCCAAGTAGTTTATGAAGGGTAATAAATGGGAGAGAATATGTACAACAATTAATTTTTACATATTCCATTAATTTTCGCATGATCACTGGGATTTTTTGTGAGTAGGCTTCTAAAGGGATATAATTCTGACAAAATTCTTGATGTGATTAAAAAAAAAAAAACTCCAGCCAAAGCACGGTCATGATGGATGTACTAATGAAGATTTTTAGCACCTAATTATTATTTTTAAAAAAAAATAGTTTTACTCAATGAGAACCTCCATCCCTGGCACGTTGCTCTTCTTTCACTAACGAGGAAAGCTTTACCATCATTACCGGATTGTGAGATTGCCCCGAGGTCATATGAAGACTCCATTTATCTTTTAGATTCCAGAGGACCGTTTGCATCCTTGTATGGCTTGTTCACTTTTGTAGTTTGATTAGCCCTATCAATTCAAAATAATCTGACATAACTCTCACTCAACAAAAATAAAGACGATCACCCTCATTCTCTTCTTCCCCTTTCTGTCCACGCCAATTGCCCCTCTTTTGCCCCATAGCCTGCATGGCTGACACGACTCACGAGCAGCGGATCATGATGAGAGATGCTGGATGAGGTGTTGATTTGGCTTGCACTCGAAGCTTAAGGCCACCAATCGGGGAGTGCTGTAGTAATATTCACTCGTTATACCCTCGGATCGTCGTTAACACCTTTATTAAGTCTGATGGTGGTCACCACAGAATTATAACATCAATCGAGCCAAGCGATCATGTGACCTGAACAGTGAGACAAAGAGGACAGATAGGACAAAGAAGGTTGGAATGACGGCAAGAAGGCGTGACTTTTGCCTTTCGTTCACGGACTAAGGAACGACGTAGGAGGAGCATGTGAACCGAGCCAAATATATATATATACTGCACATTCATCAAAATTGTGGCAGGGAGACGTAGTACCAAGCCATATAAAACAAGTTAACCCGTGACCGTGACTGTTGCTTCGTTCTTCCATATCCTAGACTGTCTCCTTGTGTTTCCCACGTGGCTGTTCAGTGCAGTTTTGTAAAGGCTCTTGGCTTTATTTCAGATCGAATGTAGTAGTAGGAGGGCTTTTCCCCTCATTCTCCTTCATGATGCCATCATGATCATGATTAGTATTAGACACACAAAATAACTTGGCCGACCTGTAGGTGCCAGAACATACAAATGACCAAGCTCGGGCGCATAAGACTTTATATTAAACGGTGATCTATATTTACTCCGACCAGAAAATCAATCCCAAATTGCAAGAATTATACCTACAATACTTAGTTCTGTAGGATGTATGTAGCATTAAGATTATGCTCGGTACTCATACTTTGCCCATCTGGGGAAGAAACAAAAGCATAAGAAGAAAGAACAACCATACTTAACAATTTTTGCAGATGAAGTTATCAACATGGAACAATACACTTCAATTGTAATGGTATAAACCTTTCTGAGAAAAATTTTGCGTCAGTGCCTACTCACTGACCTGTTTGATTCATTTAAACATCCCATTATCAAAAATCTTTTGTTTTCCAACACGACCACAAAAGTTGCTATATATTCCATCATATAACCCGGCAAGGTTTTTGTCCAATGAAATATTACAAAACAGCTGTCCTTGTGGCAAGAGGTAAAGCATCCCCTGATTCTGATGAGAATTTTGCTAACGAAACCAATGACATGCGGTATATAATGAATGATATGTTTCAGTTCCAGCCTCCACATTGTAGAATGATCGTATCACATCCACCAACCAGTTTCCTTGCTTTGAACAATAAGAAAAGGTCCCCATCAGGCCCGGAGAAAGCTGCTATATTAGGAGTCCCCTGACTGATAAGTTGATGCCAGAAGGACATCCCTGTAGTCTCACAGCATTTAAGGCTTGTATCCCTCTTGCAGTATTGTGCAACTACTTTAGCAAAACTCTCAATATCTTCCTCATGTCTAATGACCATATGGCAAGCCCAGCAGATATGTAAAGCAAAACTACACCAGAAGCAACTAGAACGCTAGCCCTGTCAGACTGTACAGTTACTGAAATCATGTTTAGTGAAGTATTCCTAGACAAACATTTGAGAAGGAAAAAGTTCTTAAAATATAGTTAATGTTTTCGAGGAATAGGCTGACAACCTGGAGTCTCTGGTGGCAAGGAGAATTGTGAACACAGTCATTTTTGTTGCCGTTTTCCATTTCCGAAGATTGTTTGCTGCTACAGCCCGCCATTAGGTGAAATAGGTCAATACCGGAGTTCACATATGACATGATGATGAGATAAAATGGACTGGCAGTTGAAACGAGAGAAAAGCAACCTTGAGAAGTTTATTATTCTGAGATGCAGCCCACTCTCTAACAGCTGACATTGTTATCTACAGAAAAGGATGATAAATGCTTGAGTTAGTGCAAAATAATGCTTCTGCTAATGTGAAGATAACATACAAAATCCTCTCTCAACATCATAAGCACATAACAACCCAGCTAGCATTGCTTTGTTTTTTCATATAAAACCATTGCACAAGTTAAACATCTGATAATTTGATTTGGCATTAGTCTTTAATATAAAATGGTAACCCTACCGAAAGAATCGAGCTTCTAGTTTTATATTCCAAAAAAGAGGAAAATATCTTATGGCTCTTCCAAAAATCCACCAGAACTACCTCTCTGACTAGTCATCTCCAATTTAGCTACGACCTAGATATGGTTAACGAGCTCCTTGCAATCCTAGGCATGGTGCTAATCCAATTCCTATAATCTGAAAAAGGGAATAAAATAGGTCATCCATGGATTTTTATATATGTTAATTTTATTATAATCAATGTTGGTGCAGAATCTGGTTGACGTCGGATCAAGCTGGAGTTAAGGAAGAAGAGATCGTCGTCGGTGACCTGCAAAATAAAATCCTATTCGGAGTCGATGGTGGTGGCTCCGGTAGGATCCTCCGACGATCAAATCAGCTCTTCTGGCCAACAAAAATGGAGTGCTTAGGCAAAAATTCAGCAGAGTTTTGGGAAGGAGAAGAAAACTTAGAGAAAACATATTTGGAGGATTTCTTTTATAGACGGAGTCCGAAATAGATTAATAGTGACGGTCGTAACCATCCAGTAGTGGGCCGTTCAAGGCCACATGGAGTTTGTTACGGAGAGAGGTATCCGTTGCTATGATGTGGCCGTTCGTTGAGATTTAATAGTCGAAGTTCAGAGAAAGTAGACGTTGGTTGGTGAAGAGCTTTGACATACATTAATTCCAGAGGAGTTCGAACTCCTAAAGAAAATACAGCTAGAGGGGATCATCCGAAAGGAATGCTAGCTGAAATCTGGAAGTAATCCGCTGAAGGAATTCGACTGAAGAAGAAGTCTGGAAGAAGTTCGGCTTCTAAAGAAATCCGACTGAAAGAGAAATCTGTAAGGAGTTCGACTTCTAAAGAAACTTGACTGAAGAAAAATTTTGGAAGGAGTTTAGCTCCTGTAGAAATCCGACTGAAAGAGAAGTCCGGAAGGAGTCTAACTGATGGAGAAGTCCGACCGAAGGAGAAGTCTGAAAAAAGTTCAACTAATAGAGAAGTTCAGAAGGAGTCCAGCTGATGGAGAAGTTCGGATAAAGTTTGGCCACTGTAAGTGTTCGAAAGAGGTTCGACCGTTGGAGGAGTTCGGTTGGGGTTCCGTCGCTGGAGGAGTTCGACTGAGGTTCGACCATTGGAGGAAATATTTCTGATCGAAGTTCTTCCGTGATTATCAGTTGCATTACTCTAAGCATCATATTGGACTTCGACGAGAGTGGGGTTTATCCTCAACAATAGTCCTTCCACTTTCAAGTTCGAAGGAAGAAAGTACAAAAAAGATGACTATCAAAGTTCTTTTCCGGGTTCTACATCCATTGAACCTTGGAGGAGATCTTATCTCCAACCGAGGTTGAAGGAGATCTTATCTCCTGTTGAGATTGAAGTTGAAGCTCGGGAGAGATCTTATCTCCAGCCGAGGTTGAAGAAGATCTTATCTCTTGTTGAGGTTGACGTTGAAGCTCGGAGGAGATCTTATCTCCAGTCGAGGTTGAAGGAGATCTTATCTCCTATTGAAGGATTGGAGCTCGGAGAGATCTTATCTCCAGTCGAGGTTGAAGAAGATCTTATCTCCTATTGAAGGATTGGAGCTCGGAGGAGATCTTATCCCCAACCGAGGTTGAAAGAGATCTTATCTCCAGTCGAGATTGAAGGAGATCTTATCTCCTATTGATGTTAACATTGAAGCTCGAAAAAGATCTTATCTTCAGTCGAAGTTGAAGGACCCCTCCTCTCACTTTGTCTAAAATGAATGAGATCTTTGACTTTGCTCACGTTAGGATGAGGTTCTTCTTCTGTTCCTAACGGACTGTAGGGGTACATAAGGACCGTTGTCAGGGCCTCTCCCCTCATCTCGTCTAAAATAAATGAGGCCTTCGACTTTGCTCACGTTAAGATGAGGTTCTCCTCCTATTCCTAACGGACTGTAGGGACACATAAGGACCATTGTCAAGATATCTCCCCTCATCTCATCTAAAATGAATGAGACCTTCAACTTTGCTCATGTTAGGACGAGGTTCTTCTTTTATTCCTAACGGACTGTAGGGGCACATAAGGGCTATTATCAGGACCTCTCCCCTCATCTCGTCTAAAATGAATGAGGCCTTCAACTTTGTTCACGTTAGGATAAGGTTCTCCTTCTGTTCCTAATATAGCCACTATTGATTACTTCTTTCCTGTCGTTACATAATTTTTGCGCCGAGAAACCATAATGTTAAAATAGAGAAGTTTTATTGAAGAAAAATTATTGGTAGTACATTCTCAGATTCTCTGAGTTTTAAGATCGTGGGAGCGTTGTTCCTTCGAGCTCCTTCAGATAATAAGTTTTGGATCGAACGACCTTCTTTAGTTTATACGGGCCTTCCCAATTTCGGATAAGCTTTTCTTGGCTCTGAGGTTGAGAGATGGTGGCTCACCGAAGTACTAAGCCCCCCTAGAGATAGTGTTGATGATGTTGGGAGGCGGCCAATCTTCTTATTGTTCTTTTCTCATTGGTGGTTCTAGCTACGGTAGCATCCTTGGCTGATCTTCTCTTATTTCAGGCCGGTGTCTATGGAGTATTGAGGAGGGTACAGTTGTGAAACCTTCTGAAGGAAAACTTCTTCACGTCCTTCCGTCAGGGCTTCTTTGACGATGAGCTCAAGGAGAAGTTTAGGCTTGCTTGCACTCGGAGGAAGTCCATGAGTGCAGTCAAACTTCATTCAATCGTCCATCAACCATGGGTTTACTAGACCTGTCCGTCTATCGCTCTCCTACGGCTCTCTCATCTCTCAATTTGAAGGCTTCTTCCGTTCGGACATATCCTTCAGTTCGAGCTAGTAGATCGGCAAAGTTCTTGGGGTACTTCTTCTTCAGGAAGAAGAATAAATCATTCTTCTGAAAACCGCCCTTGAGTGCGGTCATTGCAACAGACTGATCCAGATTTCGAACATTCAATGCAGCAGCATTAAATCGAATGACATAAGTCTGGATAGATTCTCTTTTCTTCTGCTTGATATTCATCAAAAAATTTAAATCTCGGTGTGGACGTCGACTGCTAACAAAGTGAGCCACAAATTGATGGCTTGTCTGATCAAAAAAGAAGATCGTACCTAGCTTTAATGTTGAGTACCAATTTCTTACTGCTTTCTTTAAGGTAGACGAAAAAGTTTGGCATAAGATGGCGTCTGGTGCGCCATGGAGCAGCATCATAATTCGGAAGGCCTTCAGATGATCGACTGGATCAGAAGTTCCATCGTAGCTTTCAAATCGGAGAAAGCTCGAAGTTCGGTGGAATGGGCTCTTGCATAATTCGAAGAGAGAAAGGGGGGATCGGTGCGGACGTTGTCATGGTGAGCCGGGACGACGTGTCCGAGCTCCTCAATCCATCGATCCATCTTCCATAATTTTTTATCTAGGATGTCATCTCGATCGCAGACCTTGGAAGGCTTCCGACTGTAGATTAGGAAGATTTCTTTCGGAGAAGAATCATGATTCGAGCAAGGATCCTCTGCTCTCTATTTCTCCTTTTCGGGGTGACAGATATGCTAGCCCAAGTGCTCCTTCTTGAGATCGATTCCTAACATTTCGACGATAGATTTTTGGCGGAACTGCCATCGGAGGCTACCGCATGATCTGCACCATTTCGGTAAGATCCTGAACTCGTTGCATCAGCAGGTTAAACTATTCCAAATCTACCATGGCCGTCGGTGGAGGAGGAGATTGAAGCACCGATGATGGAGCAGGAACAAACGGATTTGGCCTAGATTTGACTGTAGAAGCGATAGATCTTTGAGTAGTCGCCCTCTTTGAAGATATTTCACAGAATTGAGGGAGAGGATGGAGATAAACCTTGAAGAAGAAGATCTACGGGATCGATTGAGCACTCCTTTAAGAATAAGGGTACCTCAAAAATAGAGGGCCTTCTTTCTAGCGCCAATCCTGTTGGTGCAGAATCTGTTTGATGTCAGATCGAGCTGGAGTTGAGGAAGAAGAGGTCGCCACCGATGACCTACAAAATAAAGTTTCATTTGGAGTCGATAGTGGTGGCTCCGGTAGGATCCTCCGATAATCAAGTTAGCTCTTCTGGCCAACAGAAATAGAGTGCTCAGGCAAGAATTTAGTAAAATTTTGGAAAGGAGAAGAGAGCTTAGAGAAAACGTATCTGGAGGGTCCCTTTTATAGACGGAGTTCGGAGTGGATTAATAGAGACGGCCATAACCGTCCGATAGTGGGTCGCTCGGGGTCACATGGAGTTTGTTACGGAGAGATGTGTCCGTTGCCGTGATGTGGTTATTCGTTAAGATTTAATAGCCGAAGTTTGGAGGAAGCAGACGTTGGTTGGTGAAGAATTTTGACATACATCAATTTTAAAGGAGTTCGGACTCCTAAAGAAAATACGGCTAGAGGGGATCATCTAGAAGGAATGCTAGCTGAAATCTAGAAGTAATCCCCTGACTGAAGGAGAAGTCTGGAAGGAGTCCGACTTCTGAAAGAATCTGACTGAAGGAAAAATTCGAAAGAAGTTCGGCTCCTGGAGGAATCCGACTGAAGGAGAAATCCAGAAGAAGTTCGGCTCTTGGAGGAATTTGACTGAAGAAAAAATTTGGAAGGAGTTTGGCTCCTGGAGGAACTTGACTGAAGGAGAAATTCGGAAGAAGTTCGGTTCATATAGGAATCCGACTGAAGGAGAAGTTCGGAAGGAGTCCGACTGACGGAGAAGTCCGACCGAAGGAGAAGTCTGGGAAGAGTTCGACTGATGGAGAAGTCCAGCTAATGGAGAAGTCCGGATGAAGTTCGACCGCTATAGGGGTTCGAAAGAGATTCGGCTGGGTTCGGCCGCTGGAGGAAATATTTCCGATCGAAGCTCTTCCGTGATTACCAATTGCATTAGGCTAAGTATTAGATTGGACTTCGACGGAAGTGGAATTTATCTCCAATAATTAACATAAGAGATAAAGTGATCAACTTCTTTTCAAAATCAAACATTTGATGACATCAGCAATAACTTTACCACTAGTTAGATGCTCAGCGACACACAAGATGTCTAAGAGGTTAAACTTCGTTTACCAACTCAATCACCATGTATGCACATGAAAGTAATTTCTATACATTTATCTCAGTCGACAAAAGGGTTTAGTAATCTGCACAGACCTGGGGAAACTAACCAAAGGCCATTGAGGCTATGGAGGGAGTGAAGAAATTCAGTTGCTGCTCACATGCTGTATGAAGGTAGAAGCTATGACCACACATAAATGCATGAACAAGTGGATGTCATCTGTCTACCTCTTTATGAAATTATCACGAATAATCAAATGTGACTAACTATTGTAAGCTCCGGCGATATAGGGATTTGGGTAGGAAGATAGGAGGTAAGACCATAAGCCTAAATGATATAATTTATTGACTAGGAGAGTCGTGAAGGTATTGGTTCAACGTGGTCAAGTCATCTCAATGAAATCCTAGATATTACTATAGTCCTATACAGATGGAAGAATGTGACGACAGTAAGAGTCTGCAAGTGGAGAAAATATATATGCATGCTGTCGCACCGATGTAAATTAAAACTAGAAATATACTGAAGCTCTGGAATTTTAAAGGGTGAAGAATGTTTAAAGCTGAAACCAAAGTTTTTTTTCCTGCTCAGGAAGTTGTTGAAATCATCTAGAGCCAAAAAGAGGAGACCGTGCTTATCTTCCACTGATATACAATAGGCAGGAGGCACAATACCACAGATTTATGGTGCATATTTGGGAGAAATATTCATTGAATGTGCGTACAAAAATGTTATAAGCATGAGTTAGAGTAATGTCAGGTACTCAATAAAATCCTATTTTAGTTTTCAAAGAGCAGGCTGCCCCTGTCTCAGTGGGAACTCTAACGACAACATTATTGCTTTTCGAAGCAAAAATTTCATTAAACTGAAACAAGGATATTTAGCTTCATTCTGATCCTCGAGTATATATTGATAGAATTCATGATTTGTTGCTGTTATTCCTCTTTTTGGTGATGATATTGTCATAGGATCAGAAAGTAGTTCTATGTTGCATGGTTGGCTCACCTGTGCTCAATCCAGTAAGGAAACATTTACCTTGGCAGAGCTACATAATGTGTAGGAAGATCCATTTTCAGAAAGAAGTATTTTGCTAAAAGAGGTTATTTCCCCCACAAAACTTGTACTACAATGCCAAAATTTTGCATGCATATGGGGGTAGGGTGTCGAGCGGGATGATACGCATAAACTTATACAAGCATAGGCCTATGACCATCTTATTATTGATTTTCTTTTTGGTGTAAACGATAAGATAAACAATTTAGCAAAAACCTAAGGCACTCTTTTATGGAACTTTCATATCCCATATTTGTTATGACGTGTTGGTTGAATAGAACTTACATTCAAAACTTACTGCTTAACATTCACAAACTGCATAATTACACTTCAATGAATGTTCTTCAGCCATCAGATTCCAAAGTCAGCTACAATTTGGCAGGAAAACATACAAAAGGTCATTAACAGCAAGCATTTTAAAATCAGAAATCCATATCAGCCCCATCTTAAATAACAATTGGTGCCATTTGAATGTCACATATCCATATGAGTCCCACAATGAATGACAATAGGTGAATTTGGCAGAATAGCATGGATGATTTACAGATAGCACAACACCAAGGTGAAGAAATGAAGTTACCAATGAACCATGGAGGCGTGGATTTGGTAAGGAGGGGGGGTGGGTCGTGGGGGATTTGGATTTTGTTCGATGCTGGTGGCGATATTTGGGGATTTGAGTGGGCTTAGAATGGTGATCCTTTGCCTTGCTTGGGCTTTCTTTCATCCTACGCTGGCGGGAGAGCGAGCGAGCGAGGGGTGGAGGTTCCGTTCTGGAGCGGGGAGGAGGAGATGCGGCGAGACGCGGTATTTTTCGCGCGGAAGAAGGATTCACATTCCTTAGCTCGAATCCACCGTTGGATCACCCGCTGGTCGCATGCGGATGAATGATGGCATTTTTAATGCTTTGAGACTTGTGTTGGGTGATCCGACGGTGGATTCTTGCTAAGGGAGACAAATCTTTCTTCGGGCCACAGATACAATCCCATCTTACGAGACGAACCAATGTGATGATCCGCATCAAGTCTAGAACACCATGAGTCCGTACAGCGGCGCTCGGGGTACCACCCGCCACAGTGGAGGAATTTTACATTTGACCAATAAAAACTACAAAAACGGGCAATTATGACTGGTGGCATATATAATGCAAATAACTTCTGCCATGATCGGCTATTTATGTTTCTCTTAAATTCATTTGTTATCTTAGCATTGCTTAGGGATGATGGGATGGGGATTATATAGGTGATGGACCTTGCAATGGCGTTTGATAAAGATGAAATTTAGTTTAAAAAATAGAATTTTATAATATATTTGGATCGTGATAATTTATATGCCCCTTATAATGAATTTTGCCAAGTAAATCTCTCCATGACTTCATATTTATGATTAGTTAGAGTTTTTTTGTTATTTGTTAGACAACTATGGTACTGATTAATATGAAACATATAAAATTATATGATTTGATTGGTACAATAGTGATGAAAATCGATATATCATCTTATTTAATTGGCTCATGCTATTTTTGTAGCCTCAAAATACAAAGATCATGATATATATTAAAAACACCATCATATATGATTCTATGATGCAATGGTGACAGTTTTTTTTAGTACAATGATGATGCAGATATGAATAAATGTATTATCAATATTATTGATTACACAACTATTTCAATGAATGAGATGAATCTAAAATATTTTTTTCTGGCACAATATCTTTAAAAAATTAATTATTTATTCTTTATCATGCACTTTTACATGCATGTTAATATTTTTTTGTAGCTTTTTATCTATTCTATTATAATTAATATAATTTATGACTTTTTAGTTAATTGGTTATGATCTCCTCCTAGCTACGATGATTCTGCTGTTTTCTAAAGTCTCTTTCTTTTTTATTTTAGTAAAAAAAAAGAAATGAGGAGTTGAAAATCTAACCCCACTCTACATTAGCGATCCTCAACCACTGAGATCCCTTTCTATCAGAAAACGTTCGATATGGATGCTAAGAAACAAAGCCTCTTTTTAATCCTCAACAATGCTTTCATGTGCAATGAAAATAATATATATATATACATACATACACACATAAGATTGCTCATTAAAGAGAGCCACTCTTGCCAATATTTTCTCATAGATATTTCTCATATTATGATGTCATTTTCAAATGATATTAGCACATAACTTGTATAATATGCATTTTTTTCTATTTTTTTAAAATATAATATAGTAATATAATAAATTTTAATAATAAAAAACTTCAATAACCAAATTTCTACTATATCTATTAACCAATAAATTTTAAATATGATATAACTAAAACTTTCATTATTAATATCAACATTATTATCATAGTATGTGTGTGAATGGAAAATTTTACATAAACCAAATTTGTTTGAAAAATTTTATCATTAACAATAGCATTTTTAATACCGGATTCATGCAATGTATGAAGGTATAGATTTTTTTTAAAATTTTAAATTATTTTTATAATACAATATGACAAATATAGTAGATTTTAATAAATAAAATATTTTAACAATTAATTATTTATCATGCATTAAATAATAAACATCAGCAATAACTGGACATACTAATACTGATATAATTAATATATATTGTATTTTAAACAATAAATTTTAGTGATGATTGGAAATCTTAATATCGGCATCTGTACGATGAAAGCAAAATTTTGCGCAAACCAAGCATATACATATATATATATATATATAAGGATTTCTTGTAATTAAAATGATTAATTTGAATCTCAATGCATGTGAAAAAAATATAGCAACCTGCCTCACTGTATGTAAATAATAAAAAAAAATTGCATCGCTCGAACAAGGCCATGATAAGCCTGCTCTTTGGTTGAGCAAGCCTCGATCGTCTGATAGATAATGTACGTTGGTGATTTTAAACCAGCTTATGTCAGAATGCCTCGATCTAAGGAGAAATAATTGCTTACACCCTGTGCGACCACATGGCCTCCTGCTGATTTCAGGCTCCATTCATCGAGCGCGCATCTTATGCTCTTTCAATTGGCTGCATGCGCCGTCACGCACGCGGTGTGGGCAATAGGTTCGTATTGCGTGATGTGCGCCCTGCCAGCAGCCGACCCGCCACCATCGCCGTCACCGGTATTACGTATTCGTCTTCACCCAAAACACCGAACCGTTAAAGAATCTACAACAGCGTCAAACAGGCACCGAGCTCCACTGATGCGCCCGCCCTCTCTGAAAGGAGTTGCCTGCCCCCCAAAAAGCCTGGAAACCCGGCTTCAATCACTGAACTTTAACGCCCAAGCTCCCGCAGGTTCCCGTTCGGCGTTGCTCCAAAAGCCACTAACAATTCGCGCACAATTTTCCCAAAAAAAAAAGACCACCGCCGTTACTCTAGCATTCCAAAAATCCTCGACCCCCTCCTCTAAAAACTGTTCATCCCAGGAATCCTCCCTCATCTCCTCTTCAACTCACCATCACGCGGAAGCTGACGGTTCTTGAATCAGAGTAATATAGCAAATCTAAAAGCGAGACGCGGCCGCGGCCAGCGGCAGGAGCAGCGCCATCTCAAGATCATCACGGCTCCGCCGGCAATATCGCGAGCGCGCGATGAGGGGGAAGAGCCTCCCCGTTATCTCTCTAGAGCAGAAGCGGTGAGTGATCGGCCTCTTCTTTCCACGTGTCGTCTCTTCTCCCTCCGAGATGTCAGCGGATTTCTTTTCTCATACCTTATATCTCTTTCCTTATTCTTCCCTTCTCTTTCCTTCTTAGTGTTTTTTTTTTTTTCCATTTTTCCTTGCATGATCCTAATTCGGGCAAATGCGGTCTGTGATCTTGGATTTCTTTATCATATATAGCCTCAATAACCCCGACATTTAGTAGTGTACGCGTTCGAGGAGATAGGTTTCAGTTCTACTGTCGCGGGAGTAGGTTAAATTAGGGATCTTTATGGATTCTAGGTTGGTTTTACCTGCGATGGCAAATGCGTCCTTCGAGAGCTAGTGCGATGGATGATCTAATCGGAGTTCTGCTATGGCGTTTTGATTGATTTGTCTATCTATGGACGTTGAGTCTAGGTAAAGATTAGATTTGTTTTTTCTTTTTATTGATTTGTCGATTTTTTTCTTTTATGATTCTTGATTCTCGATTCTTGAGTTGCACCGATAGCTTCAGTTTCAAGGGACCGATTTCTATATAGTTTTCCCAATTGACGGTATGATATCTGAGCAGGGACGCCTATGGGTTTGCCGTACGGCCTCAACACTTGCAGAGATACCAGGAATATGCAAAAATCTACAAGGCAATCCATCTAATATCCTTTCTGTTTTACTCCGTAAAGAATATATTGCTAGGTATTTCTTACATTCTTGAACTCGCAATGGTTCCAGGAGGAAGAAGAAGAGCGATCGGAACAATGGAAGAACTTCCTCCAGAGGCTGGCCGAGTCTGTGCAATCGGCAGAAGATCTTGGTGCGGACACCCCCAACGACGCAGGAAATGACTGTGAGCAGAGTGGACTCGACAAATGTCATGCATCCGAGGAAGTTGGTGCACAGAAGGAGCCGGTTGAGAAAGAAAAGGCGAAAATCCATAGAACCCATACATGGAGTCAGATAAGATCATCTCTAGCTGCCATCGAGCAGTTGATGAGTCATCGGGTGAAAAAGAGGAAGAGCCCATCCTACAAGGAAGAGGAATGTGGGAGAAGTGGGAATCGCCTCGCACCAATCGAAGAGGTGGCAAGACATTCTAAAGAAGAAGAGTCTGAGGAAGAGTTCTATGATATGGACAGATCGGATGTGGTCCAGGAGGAGGCAGCTTCAGGGGACGGTGGGAATGCTGATTCAGCAGCAAAGCAGGAGCCTTTCTTTCCTTCGAAAGAAGAGCTGGAGTGCCTTGTTCGTGGAGGGGTGCCAATGGCTCTCAGAGGAGAGGTGCAGTCATTACCGTACTATTGCACTCATGATTAGTCCTCAGTATTCTGCCGCTTCTCTTGGCTGAATCTACCTTCCGCTCTAATCGCAGCTATGGCAAGCTTTTGTGGGAGTGACGGCACGGAGGGTGGAGGGATACTATAATGATTTGCTAACTCCAGACACTGACACCGATGAATCTGATGCCTCCCTTCCAAATGACACTGTTGGCATGCCAAAAAGACCTCAGGGAGGATGTGTGCCTGAGAAATGGAAAACACAGATTGAGAAGGTTATTAATTAAAGGATCACGAAGTCCAAAGTCTATCCTTTGTTATCTCATAGAAGCCTGGGTTGTTGAAATTACTATGCAATGAATGATTCATATAAGCATGGATTGTTTAAATTACTATGAAGTGAATGATTCTCATCCGCATGACTTGTATGCTTTCTGTACAGGATTTGCCTCGAACATTTCCAGGGCATCCTGCTTTAGATGGTGACGGGAGAAATGCACTGAGGCATTTGCTTACGGCATATGCTCGCCATAATCCATCAGTTGGGTACTGCCAGGTACTCAAGACTGGACTCTATAGTAGTTATTTTTCTCTTCTATATGAATGTAGCGACTCTTTATCCCTGGTGACGTTATGAAGTTTTTTCATTTGATGGAATCTGATACTCCATATTCGTGCATTTGATGATGTTACTATGATCTGTTGAAGAAGATCACAAATGACCTGCCCGAAAAAGGACATATACCTCCTCAAAATTTTACCTGACAGCTGGACATGTTAAAATTGAGGAAGCAATTCTCAAACTTCTTTCTGTGCATTTGTTGGTAATTTTCATTGCTGGGGTGTACTCTCATGAACAATCAATGTTTGTACGGTGAGTTGCTGTCAAAAGCTTTGCAGCATTCAGGAATGATATGACGTGTTATTCTGAAAAATAGTTATCCTACAATTTTGCATATGAAGATGCCAAGCTTTTATAATTATAAGAGCAAAAGAAGAACTAGTCTTTGTCAGGCATCTAGATTGTTTTATATTCATGAACATAGGCTATAGTACATTTCAAATCAATACATAGAAATTACCTGGTATAGAAAGTGGAACTCTAAATCCTTGCTTTAATGGAAAAAAATAAAAATATAAATGGGTTTAAGTTGCACACCAGAGGAAAATAAAAAGAAGCTGGCATTTGTATGCTGCCCTTTTTTTATTGCGAAACAAATCTATGGACTTTATAACCCAAAGGATGGATCAGTACAAGATCTTTGGAAGCTACAAATCCCAAAACAAAACCCCCTCATATTTTGAGGTTAACCACTTTATCTGTTTGAGGAAAGGGAAGTAGTTCAGGCTCAGACCAAGGTTAGGGTTAGCTCGGCCTTAGGTGGAGGAGATTAAAAAAGAAAAAAGAAAAAAAAAGAAGGAAAAAGAAAGACAGAAGAGGATGCAGATGGCAAAAGAAAGAGAAATGAGAGCACAGGAAAGATGGTGATGAGCTCACCTGCATGTAAGTGTGGAGTAGTGGCATCTCATAATGTGTGGTCCAGTGTGGTTGGAGCCCCCATATGTCATGGAATATTTGGACATCTAACTCCAATATGGAAATTTACACGAGTCACATTTAATCAAACACCCATTTGTGACTACACTATAATCCTGCTTCTAACGATATAACTATACATAACCATAAAACTTCTAAATGAATCTTCAAGTGTGGTGCCTCTGCAAAAGTTTTGCATGTAAGTAGCCTGCTTGAACTTTTACTAGATTTGATGTCACAACATTGCACCCATAAAGCATCAATTTGGCAGTTGTGATGTCTATCTTAATGGTACGCTCCCTCACATTCAACCTTGTTTGTGCACTCACTCTTGCTTCTGCTCATGGTTTTGAATGCCATGGCTAGCAGTAGAGGCTGAAATGACTAATCAAAAAAGAATAAACGTTGGTTACTTTGTTTCAATGATAAACTCAGGCCAGCTTCCATTGTTCTGAATGCACTCTTAGACAGCTCACTTCTATTAGGGTTTTTGGCCTACTTTTTTATTAGCTTTTCGTATAATGTTTTATTTACTTTGTAGCCAGGCTTTGCCTGCAATATTTTTAATAATATGGGTGGTTATAGCTCCCTCTTTCTCTAAAAAAAGGAAAAACAAAATGTTGAAATGGCTGGTTCACAGGACATAGGTGTGTTAGAAATGTGAGGAGGACAGCATGGTTCAGTTTGTTCATTCGTTGACTACATTATGTGTGATAGTGTTTGTGGATCAGAAATTGTATCATTCATCATCCGATGCAAAACAATTATTATGTGGTATTCTGTTTCTTGCTTTGAAATGAACCTAGTAGACTTGATAGGGCTAAGATGCAAAGAGATGATTATATTATTCCAGGGGCATAATTCTCCTTCACTTTGCATGCTTTCTATGTGGTAGTGAATCAAAAAGAGTCCTCTTCTTTGCTCATCTCCTTCTCCTTTTCCAACTATCACCTTTAATAAAGCACAATAAGAGTGGTGATTAGATCTCTCAGTTGATCTGAAAAGATAATCACCCTATTATTCTGAAAACTTGAGGAAGTAAGTTCCTTTAGGATGGGTTGAATATCTTGTTTTCTTTCCTCCAATTGTCCTGTTACTAAACACAAGCTAGCTGCCTTATTTTTCTCCTCTTATGATCAAGATGGGCAGTCAATTCCTTACTCTTCTGTTTAATTACTACAAAGATGATGCTTGTGATTTATACACATGGAATTTTAAAATTTTTAACTCATGGCTTTATGTATCTGAGAAATTGCTTACAAAAGCTGAGCAGAAGCTTGAAGGTGAGCCATGCGAATTGAAAATATCTAATTATAGAGCAGAGCTTGGGGTGATGCATGTGGCATAATAGGTGGTGAGCCCTGGCTACTTAAATGAGGTCCAGCTTTGTTATTTTCTTTAGGTTTTACATTGCTTGGTTGTTCTGTAATATGAGCCTTTGTATTTAGGCTGGTCTAAAGCTTACTTTAAGCAGAAGCCATCCAGTAAAGTTGTATTTTATCTGCATTATCAGACAGTGCATATTAACATGCCTTTGTATTACTATTTATTTTGGGAGATGATTTTCATAATTTAATTATTGCACTAATATTTCTTTTACCTTCGTATTACTATTTATTTTGGGAGATGATTTTCAGAATTGAATTATTGCACTAATATTTATCTTACTTTATTTTTGCAAATTTTATTGACTCCTGAGCAATGGTTCTAGTCTTTGTGGCATGTTGGGACAGGGAACTGTCTCTAGCATTGGGATGGGGCCACCTCTTTCTTTCTGAGAGAGAGAAGGATGGGACCGTCCCATTGTCACCCCAACATCCTGTTCAGCACATCCCCTGTCCCAAGTTTCTGGAGAGCACAGGACAGCAGCATGTCCTCTTTCAGTAAAAAGACCGGGACGGCCCTAACCCACAGGATTTGAGTCATTACTCAGATCTTCATATGAGTTGGTATTTGGACAATGGACTGCATCAATGACCTTCAGCCAGAGAAAGGGCTTGAAAACATCACGTTTAACCACTCTACCTAAAAATTTGAGGCTTTGGCTAATTTTAGAATAGCATTTTTTATGTGATTGTGGTGTACTGGTCAAAATCCTTATGTTTCCATAAAATTCGATGAACATGTACTTCCTCCTTTTTCCTTTTCTCCAAAATACACAGACAGTCCCAATCTGCTTGCTAGATTTTTGGTAAATTATATGTGCAATGATGGTACTTTCCATTATGCTGGGAAGTATAAGGAGACTGTTTTACGAAAGAAAATTTATGATTTATTTTTACCTATTATTGGGGATAAACCCCGCTCCTGCCGAAGTCAAGTTCGGTGCCCAGCCTGATGCAGCCAGTAGCCACGGAAGAGCTTCAGCCGGCCGAACTGCTTAGCGGCCGAGCTCCTTCGGACTCCTAGCAGCCGACCGAACTGCTTAGCGGCCGAGCTCTTTCGGACTCCCAGCGGCCGGGCTTTAGCCGAACTCCTCAACCGCCGAGCTTCAGTCGGACCCCCGCGAGAGCCGAACTCTCTTCGCGTCGTTCCAGCCAGAAGTCTGCGGGAGCCGAACTTCTTCCGAGCTTCTTCTTCGGTCGAACTCCTCCACAAGTCCAAGCTCCTCTGGATGAACTGTCGCCATCAGTCTGCGACAGGCGACGAGACCGGACGACATGGCCGCCACAACTGGCGACACCACTCTCTCTGTAACCAGTCCCATGCGGCCCATGACCTGCCAGTATGGCTGTCACTATCCACCTGACGACGCCTTCCTCTCCGTACCGAACTCCATGCGGCCCCAACAGCTCGCTACCAGATGGTATGGCCGTCACCATCAATTAAGCTCTGCCTATAAAGGACCCTCCAAATATGCTAATCTCTCGAACCTCTGATCTCTAAGCTCTCCTCTTCTTCTCCAAGCTTCGGAACTCATTCCCGAGCACTCCATTCCTGTTGGCCAAAGCTGACTTGATCGTCGAAGGGTCCTGCCGGAGCCACCCCCCATCGACTCTGGATGGGACTTTGTTTTGCAGGTCCTCGGTGGCGACCTCATCGACCTCCACTCCAGCGGATTCCGGCGACGATCAGATTCTGCGTCAACAGATTGGCACTAGAATGAGGGCAACCCCAAACCTCCGAGGTTCCCTTATTCTTAAAGGAGTGCTCGGCGATGATTTTTCTCTCTTCGGAGATCTCTCTTCTTCCTCACTAGAGTTCTTTTCCGAAGAGAAAATGCCTCTAGGAGAGCTTCGACTCTGCGATCGGCGTCCTGCGCACCAGGTCCATTTGCTTCCGTTGCAGCCCCGGCAACCCAGGCTCCATCCGAAGCCACCGCAGATGTAGAGCAGTTCAACCTGCTGGTCGGGTTCGCGGCCCCGCCGAAATGATGCAGGCCGTGCGACAACCTCTGGCGGAGACTTTGTCAGCAAACCCACCATGAGGATGCGAGGAACCGACCTTAAGGAAGAGCATTCGGGCATACCAATCGTCCTAAGGAAGGATAAATGGAGAGCAGAAGTTCTTCCGCATCATCGGAATAAAGTTCGGCGGAAGCAAGGCCGAACTCCCCCTCAAAGCTCATTATTGGAATGAAGTTCGGTGCGAGAAAAGCCGAGCTCCCCCTCGAGCTTGTCGTCAAGGAAGTCCGGACAAAAGAAGCAGGAAGTTCTCCCGCGGAAGATTTCACGGGAAAGCGGAATGAAGTTCGGCACGAGCAGGAAAGCGGAATAAAGTTTGGCACGAGCAAAGCCGAGCTCCTCCTCGAGCTCGTCGTAAAGAAAGTCCGAAAAAAGAAGCGGGAAGTTCTCCGAATCGAACTCCCCCTCGAGCTCGTCATCAAGGAAGCCCCGACAAAGGGGCATGAACTTCTCCCGCAGAAGGTTTCGCAAGGAGGCGGAATGAAGTTTTTCCGTGTCCACGACCTCCCCAGCGCAAGCAAGGCCGAACCTCGAGCTCGCTATCAAGGAAGCCTCGACAAAGGGGCATGAAGTTCTCCCGCAGGTTTCATAAAGGGATGGAATGAAGTTTGGTCGCGCTTACGACCTCCACAGCGCAAGCAAGGCCCGAACTTTTCGAGCTCGCCACCAAGGAATTTCCGACAGAAGGGCGCGAAGAAGTCCTCCCGAAAGGTTCCGCGACTGCGCCCCCCTCAACGCTTCTCGAACTCAGATTCTCACCGAAGTTAAGAACCAGCTGCTAAGACAAGAAGGGTTACAGTCTCCCCCAAACCAGCGCGATCGAAGCAAGTATGCCTCTACCATCGCAACCACGGCCACGACACCGAGGAATGCATCTAGCTCCGAGACGAAATTGAGGAGCTCATCAGAAAGGGGCGGCTGGGTAAATTCCTCCGGCACCAGCCTGAAGCAAGAAACGATCGGCCCAGGACGCTGCCATAGCCAGAGACGGCAAGGAGCTCGGCGCTGCCATAGCCAGAGACGGTAAGGAGCTCGGCCACCTCACGGCGTCATCCACATTATCCCTAGGAGCTTGGTACATCGGCGATCCATCATCTTCCGGCGTCAAAGTCAAGAGAAGCGTGCTCCAAATTGCGGAGGCCAGCATGAGATGGAGGAGGTCATCCGGCCCGGAGCTTATCGCCCGAAGAAACGCGGAGGAACAACGCTACCACGATCCTGAAACACAGAATTTGGGGTTGCGCTGCCAGTAACTTTCTTTCAATAAAATTCTTTCCTTTCAATAATATTATTTCTGGATGCAAAAACTATGCGATGACAGGAAAGAAGCAGTCAATAATTGCCGCGTTAGGAACAGGAGGAGAACCTCGTCCTAACGCGAGTAACCTCGGCTAGAGATAAGATCTCTCCCGAGCGAAGGCCTCATTCACAAAGGACGAGATGGGGGGAGAGGCTCTGACAACGGTCCTTACGTACTCCCACAGTCCGTTAGGAACAGGAGGAGAACCTCGTCCTAACGCGAGCAACAACCTCGGCTAGAGATAAGATCTCTTCCGAGCGATCGTTGACAACCTCGGTCCGAGATAAGATCTCTTCCGAGCGACCGTGGACAACCTTGGCTAGAGATAAGATCTCTTCCGAGCGATCGAGTCAACCTTGGCTAGAGATAAGATCTCTTTCGAGCGACCGTTGACAACCTCGGCTAGAGATAAGATCTCTCCGAGCGACCGTGGACAACCTCGGTCAGAGATAAGATCTCTTCCGAGCGATCGTGGACAACCTCGGCTAGAGATAAGATCTCTTCCGAGCGACCGAGTCAACCTCGGCTAGAGATAAGATCTCTTCGAGCGACCGTTGACAACCTCGGTAGAGATAAGATCTCTTCCGAGCGACCGTTGACAACCTCGGCTAGAGATAAGATCTCTCTCGAGCGACCGTGGACAACCTCGGTCAGAGATAAGATCTCTTTTCGAGCGATCGAGTCAACCTCGGCTAGAGATAAGATCTCTTTCGAGCGATCGTGGACAACCTCAGCTAGAGATAAGATCTCTCCGAGCGACCGTTGACAACCTCGGCCAGAGATAAGATCTCTCCCGAGCGATCGTGACAACCTCGGTCAGAGATAAAATCTCTTCCGAGCGATCGAGTCAACCTCGGCTAGAGATAAGATCTCTTCCGAGCGACCGTTAACAACCTCGGCTAGAGATAAGATCTCTCTCGAGCGACTCGTTGACAACCTCGGCAAGAGATAAAATCTCTTCCGAGCGACCGAGTCAACCTCGGCTAGAGATAAGATCTCTCCCGAGCGACCGTTGACAACCTCGGCTAGAGATAAGATCTCTCTCGAGTGACCGAGTCAACCTCGGCTAGAGATAAGATCTCTCTCGAGCGACCGTTGACAACTTCGGCTAGAGATAAGATCTCTTCCGAGCGAAGGCCTCGTTCACAAAGGACGAGATGGGGGGAGAGGCCCTGACAATGACCCTTACGTGCCACCATAGCCCGTTAGGAACAGGAGGAGAACCTCGTCCTAACGCAAGCAACAATCTCGGCTAGAGATAAGATCTCTCTCGAGCGATCGTTAACAACCTCGGCCAGAGATAAGATTTCTCCCGAGCGACCGAGTCAACCTCGGCTAGAGATAAGATCCTTCGGAGCGAAGGCCTCGTTCACAAAGGACGAGATGGGGAGAGAGGCCCTGACAACGGCCCTTACGTGCCCCCACAGCCCGTTAGGAATAGGAGGAGAACCTCGTCCTAACGCGAGCAACAACCTCGGCTAGAGATAAGATCTCTCCCGAGCGATCGTTAACAACCTCGGCCAGAGATAAGATCTCTTCCGAGCGACCGAGTCAACCTCGGCTAGAGATAAGATCTCTCTCGAGCGAAGGCCTCATTCACAAAGGACGAGATGGGAAAGAGGCTCCGACAACGGTCCTTACGTGCCCCCACAGTCCGTTAGAAATAGGAGGAGAACCTCGTCCTAACGTGAGCAACAACCTCGGCTAGAGATAAGATCTCTCCCGAGCGATCGTTGACAATCTCGGTCAGAGATAAGATCTCTCCCGAGCGACCGAGTCAACCTCGGCTAGAGATAAGATCTCTTCCGAGCGACCGTTGACAACCTCGGCTAGAGATAAGATCTCTTCCGAGCGAAGGCCTCGTTCACAAAAGGACGAGATGGGGGGAGAGGTCCTGACAACGGCCCTTACGTGCCCCCCACAGCCCGTTAGGAATAGGAGGAGAACCTCGTCCTAACGCGAGCAACAACCTCGACTAGAGATAAGATCTCTCCGAGCGATCGAGTCAACCTCGGTTAGAGATAAAATCTCTCCTGAGCGAAGGCCTCGTTCACAAAGGACGAGATGGAGGGAGAGGCCCTGACAGCGGCCCTTATGTGCCCCCACAGTCCGTTAGGAACAGGAGGAGAACCTCGTCCTAACGCGAGCAACAACCTCGGCTAGAGATAAGATCTCTTCCGAGCGACCGTGTCAACCTCGACTGGAGAGCTTCAACTTCGACCTCGGCTAGAGATAGGATCTCTTCCGAGCAATCGTGTCAACCTCGGCTGAAGAGCTTCAACTTCGACCTCGGCTAGAGATAGGATCTCTCCCGAGCGGCCGTGTCAACCTCGGCTGGAGGGCTTCAACTTTGACATCAACTTTAGCGGGAGATGAGATCTCCCCCGAGCTTCGACCTGAACCAGCATGGAGACCAGAAGAGAACTTCGGCAGTCGCCTTTTCTGCACTCTCTTCGAGTTTCGAACTCGGGAGTGGGGGGGTTATTGTTGGGGATAAACCCCGCTCCTGCCAAAGTCAAGTTCGGTGTCCAACCTGATGCGGTCAGTAGTCACGGAAGAGCTTCAGCCGGCCGAACTGCTTAGCAGCTGAGCTCTTTCGAACTCCTAGCAGCCGACCGAACTGCTTAGCGGTCGAGCTCCTTCGGACTCCCAGCGGTCGGATTTTAGCCGAACTCCTCAACCGCCGAGCTTCAGTCGGACCCCCGCGAGAGCCAAACTCTCTCCGCGTCGTTCCAGCCAGGCGCCTGCGGGAGCCGAACTTCTCCCGAGCTTCCCCTTCGGTCGAACTCCTCCATAAGTCCAAGCTCCTCTGGACGAACTGTCGCCATTAGTCTGCGACAGGCGACGAGATCGGACGACATGACCGCCACAACTGGCGATACCACTCTCTCCGTAACCAGCCCCATGCGGTCCATGACCTGCCAGTATGGCTGTCACTATCCACCTGACGACGCCTTTCTCTCCGTACCAAACTCCATGTGGCCCCAACAGCTCGCTACCAGACAGTATGGCTGTCACCATCAATTAAGCTTCGCCTATAAAGGACCCTCCAAATACGCTAATCTCTCGAACCTCTGATCTCTAAGCTCTTCTCTTCTTCTCCAAGCTCCGGAACTCATTCCCGAGCACTCCATTCCTGTTGGCCAGAGCTGATTTGATCATCGGAGGATCCTACCGGAGCCACCCCCATCGGCTCCAGACGGGACTTTGTTTTGCAGGTCCGACGGCGACCTCATCGACCTCCACTCCAGCGGATTTCGGCGACAACCAAATTCTGCGTCAACACCTATGATTTATTATATGTTTCTCCTCAAAGTTAAAGCTTTATTTATCTTATTGTATGCGAATCGACATATCGGTTTTCCAGTTAGTATTCCATATTTTTTATTTGCTTTTGAGTTAAGGGTTTATTCTTTATTATTAGTTCCTAGATTGAATTTCCAGTTATATGCCTATTCTTCATATGATGGAATTGTGCTAAAAATTGTGTAGGCTATGAATTTCTTTGGGGGCTTGTTACTATTGTTGATGCCCGAGGAAAATGCATTTTGGTAGGTTTGCATGATTAATTCCAGGTCTGAGTTGGCAAAAGAAAAAGTTTCATGATTGCTGATCATGAAACTCGACTTTTTTGGTCCAGCAAACATATTTATTCTGGTATATATTAGCAGTTGCATTGCTTTTCTAAGTCATTGCAAAATTCAACAGGACTTTATTGGGTATCATCGATGACTACTTTGATGGCTACTATTCTGAGGAAATGATTGAATCTCAGGTAATCATTTTTATTTCAGGATCTTTCTAGCAACCACTTTTACTCTTTCCTGAGCATATCTATGTGAAATTAAGGAAGCCTTGTAATAGAAGCAATCAATGGATAAATACTGCCGATGACTAATGTTTCACATCTTAATTTCTATTTAATTTCTTTTTTGCATCAGGTGGACCAGCTTGTTCTTGAGGAGCTAGTGCGTGAGAAATTTCCAAAGTTGGGTTTGTATTTCATGGCGTGCATACATGTATTGTCGTATTTATATAATCATGCACCTGTACTCTTTGGCAAGCCTATTTAATTCCACATTTTGTATGCTTCTGTTTTGCAGTTCATCATTTGGATTATTTGGGCGTGCAGGTGGCATGGGTCACCGGACCTTGGTTCCTTTCCATTTTCACGAATATGCTTCCATGGGAAAGTGGTCAGGTTTTATTTATGTCTTATTACCATATCCATTAAGACATTGATTGCATATTATTAAACTAAAATTGGTACCATACGTTCTTTTTCTTTTGGGAACTCATCAATTGATGCTTGCACCTTGACACATTCCAGAACTTAATGCTATAGTAACCATAGATAAAGATCTCTTATATGTGATGGTGTTTATAATTTCAGTTCTTCGTTTATGGGATGTGCTTCTCTTTGATGGAAATCGTGTAATGTTATTCCGAGCAGCACTCGCTTTGATGGAATTATATGGTACTGGGTAAACCTATTTCAGTTTATGATCTCATTTTATAACATTCCTTTTAATTTCCGTATTTTGTTCATTTTTTAGTACAGTGGCATAATAATTTTCTTTAAAAAGTACATGTCAATGTGTAGGTCCTGCAGTCATGACTACAAAAGATGCTGGAGATGCAGTTACATTACTGCAGTCCCTTGCTGGCTCTACCTTTGACAGTAGCCAGCTTGTCTTGACAGCTTGCATGGGTTATCAAGCTGTAGATGAAACAATATTGAAAGAGCTGAGAAAAAAGCATAGGCCTGCAGTTATAGCTGCCATGGAGGAAAGATCTAGAGGACTTAATTCATGGAATGACTCTAAGGGCCTAGCATCTAAGTTATATAGTTTCAAACATGACCCAGGATCAATACTTACAGAAACCAACTCGGCAGAGGTGTCAGATGACATGCAAACCAATGGGGATTTGCATGCCTTGAAGTCTGGATCAACAGATATAGAAGGATATTTGAATAGTCTAACAGTTGATACAGAGACAGATTCCTTACCTGATCTTAAAGAACAGGTAACTTTTTATTTCTTAAACCAAAGTTATTCCTATAGTTTCTTTCAGAAAAGAATATAAGATTACTGGTGTGCTATGAATATATCATTTATTACACTGCCCAACATGCTTCCTTCAATTGCCTGATGCATCATTGGTGGGATGTAGCTCAATTAGGTTAAATGCATTAAAACATATGAAACGAGAACTTTTCAAAGCTAAAATCAATTTTGTGGTCTAATTTTTCTAAACTACAATTGGTATGATATGGTTGAGGAGCAATTCTATACTTACAATCTTAATTGTTCAGTATACTGAAGTGCCTTGATGCTGAATGACGTATGGAAAGAGCTGATCATCATTCCTGGTTCTTCCCTTGATTACTTGTTGGTTTGAATATATCAGCAAAACAACTGGACAAACAATATCTAACAGGAAACGAGCTATAAGAGTTATAGCTCGAAAATCTCAGTGCACAAATTGTTGCACCACTCTTACCACTATTGAGTTGCATTCAACGGACTTGGATGTGGAAATATTGTACTCTTTATGCATTGCTTCTTTTCATCAATATCCAGAATTTGGACTCTTAAGTCTGGCATGAATCAACTATTTCTTTCAATTAGCAACCATACTCTCAAAATTTATGTAAGGAACCACCTAAAGGTGGCATGCACGTGACCCATTGTTTAAAATATGACAAATGCTTCTACCATTTGACAGAATATTGCTCATCTGATACTCAAGTACTCTTCTTCAACAGCAAAATGGATGAAAACACTTAGAGAGATAGATTGTGATGTGCTGAGTCTTCAAATTAAGGTGGGAGGGGCCAAAAACAAATGAAGAAGCAGAAAGGTATTACTGTGTAGGAAGTGGTATCAGGGATAATAAGTCTGCTGGAACTAGGATATAGTAGTTGAAAACAGCCTTGGATTTCAAAGAAGGAAAGAGTTATGCTTGTCTTTTGGAACATTGGTGGCTGCATGGTTACAATTGTTTAAGTTTCCTTTGTCTTTTACATCATAATGGGGGTGCTGGGTTTGCAATTTGAAACTTTCTGTCCTTTGTGGTGGTGGGTGGAACCCATCTTTATGATATTAGAGTCCCCTTGGTCAAGCTGAGACGGGCATGGGAAGGTCTAATCCATGCCACTTCTATGCTGAAGGCAACTAACATAGTTTTTGAAGGGGGATTCTTATGGATAACAAATAAGGTAAATCAGATTGAATGTGCTCGTCCATTACGTTTGGACATCTGGACGCTTACTTCTTCCCTTCTTGTGAAGCCAGTCATGTCTACAGAGAGCCTTACAGTGCTGTGGACTGGACAGCTTCTCACATTGCCAATCATATGGGGCCAGTGCGCGGGGACTCTATTTCCTCTGCTCCTGGGCAATTTCATGACATTTTTGGTTTTCAGATTCGAGTGGTTGTATTTACACTAGTTCTGTTTAAATATAGCTGTCTTACCAAAAAAAATCTTTTGCATCTGTGATATATTTGAGGAAGAGAAGATGTTGAAAGCCTCTAGCATGCCAATTGTTATTGCAAGAGTAGATAATCAATGCCAAATATTATTAGTGCAAGTAAGAGTGGATAATCAATGTTTGTTGATAAGAATTCCTGCTTCCATATTCTTACAAACAGTTCAACAGCTGAATCTATACACTGTAAACATTAATCAACAAGCCTCCTCCCGGTTATTTGGCATTGACAATATGGACCATGAATTTTCAGATGGTCATGTAGATATTTTTCTTGATAGGTACCTAGCCAGTAAGAACTTGTTTGCAGTTGGTTCGATGTTCTGTAAATCTAAAGAATGATGGTGCATCTTTCCAATTGGGAAAGTAATCTGCCAGCATCAATGTGAATTACTGGTCTACTGCTTTATTTAATGCTGAGATATAATATAGGTATATCTGTTTTCTTCGAATATCATGAAAACATAGGTTTCTGATGAGGAAATATGAAACACATCTATTGGTTAATCATACTTGAAAAGGTCTGAATGCTCGAACAGTTCTCCTTTTCATTGTTTTCATTATACTTCTGTTGAAATTTAAATGATATGCAATTTTTATTTAGGTGACATGGTTGAAGATCGAGCTGTGTAAATTGCTGGAGGAGAAAAGATCAGCTGTTCTCAGGTTGGTGTCCTTGTAATATCCAGGTTGGCCATGTGAATGTTATGTTGTGAATTGTCTCAGTAAAAGAAAAGTGAGTCTTAGACCTTTCCTTATTTTTACTTCAAATGAATTCATTTTCTTTTTAGGTTTGGAACATAATTATTCTTTTGATGCCTCTTGTCCATGTCAAAAAGAATTTGTTTATTATGCCTGATATGGTATCTCCGTGTAAGATGTTGAAGAGGGGGCATAGGAGTTGCCTTTAGGCAGGGCCTGCTGGCCTCCTACACAGTTTAACTGCCATCATATAAAGCTTGTCTCTGAATTTTGGCATTTGCATATTTTATACTTTTGGATTGGTGAAAAAAGTTTTTAAGGGGCAAAATGAGATTATATTAAATGATTTGCTAAATGGCAGTGTAATCTTGATAATTGCTACTATGGTTTGCCGTACCACCCAGTATGGGGTATACCAAACCGTACCAAGAGGAAACTGGTGCGAAACCCCAGTTTGAGCCGGTAAAAGCCTCATATCACCGTATTGAGATATACTGTATTGTATCAAGGTGTGTATCAATCCGTACGGAAGCAAACTGATCTATACTGAGTGTACTAAGATAAAAAAAATTGATAAAAATGGTTTGGGAGTTATTCGGCATAGGATGCGTACCATACCACACCGACCGTACCATACCGAACTGGTAAGATACCGTTATGGTACCCGATACCAAGACAGCGGACCTTGCTTGCCACTAGAAATTTGATGAAAAGAAAACAAGAAATTTACATGACCTTGCTGTAGTGGAACCAACTAATCTAACATCACTAAATCTTGTGTGACGTCCGCAGATTTTTTTTTCATGTGATCCTTATATCACTATGATATTTTTTTGGTAAATACTATGATATATTTTTCATTCACCTACTTTATATGCTATTACTTGCATTTGCATCAACTTCTTCATGGTAGGAGGTCTTTTCTTGGTGTAACTTTGTGGTTTAACAAAATCACTAGGAAAGTTCTGCACTTACTTACAGAGCTCGGTGGACTTAGCAAGCCAATCTCTTAACTAGCAGCCCTCTTTTTAAGTATGTTAGATGTACTTGTCACTACTCTGGCCCAAATAATTCCTAGTTCCTACTGCTAACCACTAGGTTCTTATCTTGTTCTTGAGAATTTTCTATAATCTAAAAAATGATTACTAGAGGCCACCTCCATGCAAATGTTTGTCATGTTGTTAAGCCTGTGAGTGATCACCAGGATTCTCTCATAAGGCTCTTAACTCAGCCATCTGCTTGAATTTGTTTTGGGTATAACATTCCTGTTACCTCCACTGCCCCTGTGTGATTTTTGACCATGCTCCCTTCTTCATTTATAACCAACATTCTAGCTATTGCATTATTGATTCTTTTACTTAGTTGTCCCTTAGGTCTGTTCACTTAGATGACTTCAAATCTGCTGGGTCCTGGATTCGATACTCCAGATGATCTCTTTCTGGTTACCCTGATATGATTTCCTTTGATTTGAAATACTCGACTGCAAATGCAACCACAAGCTTGGTGGATCATTTTGGAGCATCTTTCTGCTTGTTGAAGATCTGACCCAAGTTGAAGTTGTAAAGCCAACCACATAACGGTGGAATAAAAAATGGTTTTTATTTACATTCCTATATATTAGATAATACCAAAATCTCATTAGGACTTATACTCAAAAAAAAAAAAAAGAAAAAGAAATCTCATTAGGACTTGGTTAATATTTGTTGGTGCAAAATCTGGTTGTTGCCGGATCGAGCTGGAGTGGAGGAGGACGAGGTCGCCGTCGGTGACTTGCAAAACAAAGTCCCGTGGTGGCGGCTCCGGCAGGACCCTCCGACGATCAAGTCAACTCTTCTGGCCAACAGAAATGGAGTGCTCATGAATAAGTTCGGCAGAGTTTCAGAAAGGAGAAGAGGGCTTGGAGCTTAGAGAAAGTGTATCTGGAGGGTTCCTTTTTATAAGCGGAGCTTGTAGCGGGTTGATGGTGACAACTGCAACTGCCTGATAGCGGGCTGCTCGAGGTCTGGCGGAGTCAGTCACGAAGGGAGGCACCGTCTGCAGCGCCGCCTGCAACAGATTGATGGTAACAGCTATCGCCGTCTGATAGCGGATCGTTGTCGTCTGCAGCGGACTGATGGCGACCGTTCGTCGAGATTTAATAGCCGTAGCTCTGAGAAAACAGGCGTTGGTTGGTGGATTTCGATATATATCAATTTCAGAGGAGTTCGGACCTCTGAAGGGGATCCGTCTGGTGAGATCATCCGGGAGCAATCCACTGGAGGAATCTGACTGAGGGAGATGTCCGGAAGGAGTTCGGCCGAAGGGGAAGCTCGGAAGTAGTTCGGCTCCCATAGGCATCCGACTGGAGGGGCGCGGAGGAAGTTCGGCTCTCGTGGGAGTCCGACTGGAGCTCGGCCGCTGAGGAATTCGGTAGGCTGAAGAAGTTCGATTAAGATCCGACCGTTGGAGAGTTTGGAAGGAGCTTGACCGTTGAGAAGTTTGGTCGGCTGAAGGAGTTCGACTAAGACTCGATCGTTGGGGAGTTCGGCTAGGACTCAGCTGCTGGAGGGTTCGGCCGGCTGAAGGAGTTCGGTTAGGATTCGATTGCTGGGACTCTTCTGTGACCACCGGTTGCATTAGGCTGAGCATCGGACCGGACTTCGGCAGGAGCGGAGTTTATCCCCAATAATAGTCCCCCCACTTTCGAGTTCGAAACTCGAAGGAAGGGAGTGCAGAAAAGGTGACTGTCGAAGTCCTCTTCAGGGCTCCGTACTGGTTCAGGTTGAAGCTCGGGGAGATCTCATCTTCAGCCAAAGTTGAAGTTGACGTTGAAACTCGGGGGAGATCTTATCTCCAGCCGAGGTTAAAGTTGAAGTTGAAGTTCGGAGGAAATCTCATGTCCAGTCGAGGTGTGCGGTCGAGGTCGGAGATTGAGCTCCTCAGGGGAGATCTTATCTCCTGCAACCGAGGTTGATACGGACGCTCGGGGGGGATCTTATCTCCTGCAATCGTGGTTGGCTCGGGGGAGATCTTACCTCCTGCAATCGAGGTTGATACGGACGCTCGGGGAGATCTTATCTCCTGCAGTCGAGGTTATCCCGGTCGCTGCGATCGAGGTCGGCTCGGAAGAGATCTTATCTCCTATAACGAGGTTGATACGGCGCTCGGGGAGATTCTCTCCTGCAGCCAAGGTTGGTCCGATCATTCGGGGGAGATCTTATTTCCAGTAGCCGAGGTTGAAATGGTTGCTCGGGAGATATCTTATCTCTGGTCGAGGTTGGCACGGTCGCTCGAGAGAGATCTTATCTCTAGTCGAGGTTGACTCGGGCGCTCGAGAGAAATCTTATCTCTGGTCGAGGTTGCTCGGGAAGATCTTATCTCCTGCAGTCGAGGTTGATACGGGCACTCGGGGGAGATCTTATCTCCTGCAGTCAAGGTTTGATACGGACGCTCGGGAGAGATCTTATCTCTGGCTGAGGTTGGCACGATCGCTCGGGAGAGTCGCTCGGAAGAGATCTTATCTCTAGCCGAGATTGTCTCGGACGCTCAGAAGAGATCTTATTTCTAGCCGAGGTTTGCACGGTCGCTCGGAGGAGATCTTATCTCCTGCGGTCGAGGTTGGCTCGAGAGAGATCTTCTCTTGCAGTCGAGGTTGATACGGACGCTTGAAGGAGATCTTATCTCCTACAGCCGAGGTTGGCCCGGTCGCTCGGGAGAGATCTTATCTCTGGTCGAGATTGGCACGGTCGCTCGAAAGAGATCATATCTCTAGTCGAGGTTGGCCCAGTCGCTCGGAAGAGATCTTATCTCCTACGATCGAGGTTGGCTTGGGGGAGATCTTATCTCCTGAAGCCGAGGTTGGCTCAAGGGAGATCTTATCTCTTGCAACCGAGGTTGACACGGACGCTCGGGGGAGATCTTATCTCCTGCAGCCGAAGTTGACGCGGGCGCTCGGGGGAGATCTTATCTCATACAGCCGGATTGGCCGGACGCTCGGGAACGAGGTTGGCGGTCGCTCAGAAGAGATCTTATCTCTAGCCGAGGTTGGCACGGTCGCTTGGAAGAGATCTTATCTCTAGCCGAGGTTGGCACGGTCGCTCGGAGATCTTATCTCCTACAGTCGAGGTTGGCACGGTCGCTCGGGAGAGATCTTATCTCTAGCGAGGTTGACTCGGGCGGTTTCGCTCGGGAGAGATCTTATCTCTGGCCGAGGTTGACTCGAGCGTTCGGAAGAGATCTTTATCTCTAGCCGAGGTTGACTCGGACGCTCGGAAGAGATATTATCTCTCTAGCGAGGTTGCATTGACGAGGTTGGCACGATCGCTCGAGGAGATCTTATCTCTAGTCGAGGTTGGCACGGTCGCTCGGAAAAGATCTTATCTCTGGCGAGGTTGACTCAGACGCTCGGAGAGATCTTATCTCTGGCCGAGATTGGCTCGGTCGCTCGGGGGAGATCTTATCTCCTGCGACCAAGGTTGGCTCAGGGAAGATCTTATCTCCTGCAGCCGAGGTTGGCACGGTCGTTCGGGGGAGATCTTATCTCCTGCAGCCGAGGTTGGCACGGTCGTTCGGGGGGATCTTATCTCTGGTCGAGATTGATACGGTCGTTCGGGAGAGATCTTCTCTCTAGTCGAGGTTGAAGGTCTTTGACCTGCTCATGTTAGGATGAGATTCTCCTTCTGTTCCTAACACGGTCACTAATGACTGCTTCTTTCCTGTCATCATGTAGTTTTTGCACCAAGAAACATTATTATTGAAATAGAAGAATTTTATTGAAAGGAAGTTGCTAGCAGCACATCCCCGAATTTTCTATGTTTCGGGGTCGTGGGAGCGTTGTTCCTCCGAGTTTCTTCAAGCGGTAAGTCTCGGACCGGACGACCTCCTCTATCTCATGCTGGCCTTCTCAATTTGGAGCGAGCTCCTCTTGGCTTTGAGGGGAGGGATGATGGATCGTCGAAGTACCAAGCCCCCTAGGGGTAACGTTGATGACACCGAGAGGCGGCCGACCTTCTTATTGTTCTCGACTATGGCAGCGCCCTTGGTCGATCTTCTCTTGCTTCAGACTAGCGTCGAAGGAATTGACCCAGCCGGCCCTCTCTGACGAGCTCCTCGATTTCGTCTTGGAGCTGAATGCATTCCTCAGTGTCGTGGCCGTGGTCGCGATGGTAGAGGCAGTACTTGCTTCGATCGCGCTTATTTGGGGGAGATCATAATCCTTCTGATCTTGGTAGTTGGTTCTTAACTTCCGTAAGAATTTGAATTCGAGGAGCATTGAGGGGGGCATAGTTGCGGAACCTTCCGGAAGGACTTCTTCGCACCCTTCTGTCGGGGCTTCCTTAATGACGAGCTCGAGGTGTTCGGGCTCGCTCGCACCCGGAGGAAGTCCATGAGCACGGCCGAACTTCACTCGGCCCTCCATCGATGGTGGGTCTATTATACTCGTCCGCCCGCCGCTCTCCTAAGGCTTCTTCATCCTTTAACTTGAAGACTTCTTCCGCACGGGCATATCTCTTGGCCTGAGCCAGCAGATCGGCGAAGTTCCTGAGATACTTCTTCTCCAAGAAGAACAGCAGGTCATTCTTCTGAAGGCCGCCCTTGAGTGCGGCCATCGCAATAGACTGGTTCAGGTCTCGGACTTCCAATGCCGCGGCGTTAAATCGGATGATATAAGTCCGGATGGATTCTCTCTGCTTCTGCTTGACATTCATCAGGGAATCCGAACATTGGCGTGGACGTTGGCTGCTGATGAAGTAAGCCACGAACTGATGGCTCATTTGGTCAAAGGAGAAGATCGTGCTCGGCTTCAACGCCGAGTACCAGTTTCTCGCTGCTCCCTTTAAGGTAGATGGGAAGGCTCGACACAATATAGCATCTGGAGCATCATGGTCCGTAAGGCCTTTAGATGATCAACTGGATCAGAGGTTTTATTGTAGCTTTTGAATTGAGAGAGCTCGAAGTTCGGCAGGACGGGCTCTTGCATAATTCGGAGAGAGAAAGGAGGATCGGTGCGGACGTCGTCAATGTGAGCCAAGACGATGCGGCCGAGCTCCTTAATCCACCGATCCATCTCCCGCAGTTGGTGATTGAGGACGTCGTCTCGGTCGCAGACTTTGGAGGGCTTTTCGCTACAGACGGGGAAGGTCTCCTCCAGAGGAGATCCATGATCCAAACTTGGGTCCTCTGTTCTCCGTTTTTTCTTCCTACCGACGACAGGCATGCTAGGCTAAATGCTCTTCCTTAAGGCCGATTCCTAGCATCCTGATGGCAGGTTTGCTGACAGAGACGTCGTCGGTGGCTGCCGCACGGCCTGCATCATCTCGACGAGGCCACAAACCTGCTGGACCAGCAGGTTGAACTGCTCCGCATCTACCGCGGCTACAGATGGAACCTGGGTTGCTGGGGTTGAAGCGGAAGCAGATGGATCTGGACGGAATCGGGCCGTGGAGGCCGCTGATCGTCGAGTCGGCGCTCTTTTGGGAGGCATTCTCTTCCGAAAAAGAACTCTAGAGAGAAAGAAGAGAGATCTTTAAGAGAGAAATCATCGCTGAGCACTCTTTTAAGAATAAGGGTACCTCAGAGATAGAGGCCCTCCTTCTAGCGCCAAATCTGTCGGTGCAGAATCTGGTTGTCGCCGGATCGAGCTGGAGTGGAGGACGAGGTCGCCGTCGGTGATCTGCAAAATAAAATCTCGTTCGGAATCGATGGTGGTGGCTTCGGCAGGACCCTCCGACAATCAAGTCAGCTCTTCTGTTCAACAGAAATGGAGTGCTTAGGAATGAGTTCGGCAGAGTTTCGGAAAGGGGTAGAGGGCTTGAAGCTTAGAGAAAGCATATCTGGAGGGTCCCTTTTTATAGGCGGAGCTTGTAGCGGGTTGATGGTGACAGCTGCAATTGCCTGATAGTGGGCTACTCGAGATCTGGCGGAGTCAATCACAGAGGAAGGCGCCATCTGCACGCCGCCTGCAACAGATTGATGGTGACAGCCATCGCCTCCCGGTAGCGGGTCGCTGTCGCCTGCAGCAGATTGATGGCGACCGTTCGTCGAGATTTAATAGCCGTAGCTCTGAGAAAGCAGGCGTTGGTTGGTGGACTTCGACATATATCAATTCCAGAGAAGTTCGGACCTTTGAAGGGGATCCGTTTGGTGGGATTATCCGGGAGCAATCCGCTGGAGGAATCCGACTGAGGGAGATGTCCGGGAGAAGTTCGGCCGAAGGGGAAGCTCGGAAGTAGTTCAGCTCCCGTAGATGTCTGACTGGAGGGGCGAGGAGGAAGTTCGGCTCTCGTGGAAGTCCGACTGGAGCTCGGCCGCTGAGGAGTTCGGTTGGCTGAAGAAGTTCGGCTAAGATTCGGCCGCTGGGGAGTTCGGAAGGAGCTTGGCCGTTGAGGAGTTCGGCCGGTTGAAGGAGTTCGGCTAAGACTCAATCGTTGGGGAGTTCGGCTAGGACTCAGCCGCTGGGAAGTTCGGCCGGCTGAAGGAGTTCGGCTAAGATTCGATCGCTAGGACTCTTCCGTGACCACCGGTTGCATTAAGCTGAGCATCAGACCGGACTTCGGCAGGTGCAGGGTTTATCCCCAACAATATTTATGCTCTCATTGAATGCAAAGTTCACCCAATTTAATATGGTAGCTTAAATATCTTCTTTAAAATGTGAGGATGACACTGAAACTTGTGGTGACATCATGTTTCAGTTAATGTTCTCCATTTTGCTGAGAGGGAAAAGGAGAGGTGCTTTATGCCACCTGTTTTGCTTGCATGGAACATGTAATTTGTAGAATTTTATGTTGATTTTTTAAAACAAAAGCTGATATGCGTTGCCAATGACTTTTTGGCAATGCATGGACAGTTAAATCTTTTTTTGGCATTCTGAGTTGCTATTTGTTCTGATATCCAATTATGTGGTCATTTCTCTTGTTTCTGCGATTCTAAAGCATACACTTTTGCAACTATAATGGTTTATCTTCCCACAAGCTAATTTCAAATAATCTCATAGTAAAATTTAAATTTTATTTGCTGTTCCTATTATATGCTAGAGCTGAGGAGTTGGAGACAGCATTCATGGAGATGATCAAGCAGGATAATAGACGCCTTTTAAGTGCCAAGGTAGATTATTTGATGCTTATAGAACAGATTCTGTTGCTAAGTAGCAATTGTTCAAGTTCTTAGCTATCTATTAATAAGAATTCTGTCCTCTGCATGACTCTGTCTATTATCTACTTTTGATCTGTAATAGATTGCATTTTTTTACTCCCATGGAAATGTCCCTTGCTTAGTTCAGAAGTCTTCTCTGTGTTTATGTATGTCATCTATGCTGGGTTATGGGCTGTGTTGGAGTTCATGTTTACAATTAAGCATGCTGAATCAAACTATTAGTAGTTTGGTAGAAGAAAATAGTGTTAGAAACAACAGAGTTCTAATTATAATCTACAAAGGGTTCAATGTGTTTTAGCTATGACACTAATGTTCTGCTTGTTTGCTGAGAAAGTGAGTGAGAGAAGTTCTTTTTTTCCTTTTTTTTGTTTTTTGTTTTTTTTTTTAGGGAGAGAAATGTAAGGAGAAAATCAAATTTAGGGAGAGATGCAAACAGAAAATCAAGGAACGAGGTTTTCTCTCAGATACTTCAAAATTTTTCTTCCAATTTGCATAGTGGTATTAAAAGAAGATAACAAAAGGCAAGTAGATCAGGATAACACCATATCCTAACCACATTCTCAAAATCTTTCTTTTCTTTCCTTTTAGTTTCTTCTCATTAACTATTCTTCATTTCATTTTCTCATCAAATCCTGAAGGCATCTGTAATTGTCGATCTAATTGAATTATGCATGCAAAGATTTTACTTCATCAAAAATTCATGTAGTAATTGTTTTTGTTCTTTTTCTGAGGTAATCTATTCATGTCCTTTGCTTTATTTGGATGCCTTATTAGTTGCTTCTGCTAAACTTATAACTTACCAGCAGACCTTAAATTCTTGGCTTTAACCCTTTCAGAAATCTCTCCCCGCACCCCCCACCCCCCCCCCCCCCACCTTCCCCCTCTCCCTCCCTCCCTCAATCGATCTATTTATCTATATATCTATCTCTCTCTCCCTCCTCCCTCTATCAATCTATTTATCTCTCTCTCTCTCTCTCTGTGTGTGTGTGTGTGTGTGTGTGTGCACTTAGAGCTATCAACTTGACCTTATGGATAATTATGTGGCCAGAGAAAGAAAATAAGATATTTGAGTTTCTGTTTTTTTTCCCTCACTTGCATGTGCAATTGTTCATTCAAAAAGAGCATCCTGGAGGATGGGGGATGGTAGAAGGAGAGGGGAATGGATGGTCCATAGAAAGAATGGATATGAGGTTGTAAGAGAAGGTACAAGATAGGGAAAAAACAGAGTTGACATAGAAGAACCCTGGGCCACGAGAGATCACAAGATTTTTCTTAGGCTTGATTGCATCGTAACTTTGTTTTTTCTAAGATAATCATCCAATTATATCTATATTAAGAGAATGGATGCTACACAGAGAAGAGGGAGCTTGAACTCATCTTATGTTGAGGAATGGGAACACACTCCACCCGACCAAAAAAGGAAAAAACCCGAAAAGGAAAAAATAACACTGCCACCAAAGTGGGTTATTTGGCATTTTGCTTATGCTGTTTGCATCATTTCCCTCTGATTTTGATTATGGGCTCATAGTTTGACTCTGCATCCATCCCAGCCTTTGGTAATCTTATCCACCGATGACATGTTAGTGTTGTGGTTTTTCATTGCCCATACATCTTCTTAGCCTCATTATTGCCGAGGCTTTATGTTAGCTTATTTAGTTTATTTTCATCTATTTTATCTCATCTTGATACTGCTTTACACAACATCTCCTCTACATGGCATTTCTTCAGCCAAGACATTCTCCCTGCTGCTTTAGTTATAACATTTGTCCTTTCCTTGGTGGCATCACATGTTTTGTTATTGACAAAAGTTAAAACTGGGATATAAAATGTAGGTCAACTGATGTCAATTTCCTTTTCAGTCTATCATCCTCACACCAAAGATTATTGATGAATCTTTTCTGTTGGACAACCAGCAGCACATATCATAAAGATTCACCTTTTGCTGCACTCACATTTTTTTTTTTAGTTTTCTCTGTCTATAGTTTTCCATTTGATTTGCATTTATCAACTTGATGATGGGTATGCTTACTCCTGATGGAAAAAAACTCTCTAAAACTTATTGCCCTTTCCCCAATCCTCGAAAAGGAGATCCATTGCAGAGATGCATCTGGGAACGTATTCTAGTGGACACGAGGGTGTGGATTGAGCGTGAAATGTAACTTTAGCATACTCCTCGATTTTCCTTTCCTGTGCAATTACCTCAGAACCTATCCTAGAAGTGCCTCAAAGCTGCAAAGCAGAAGACAAGGGCCTCATGTTGTAACCATTTCAGAAGCAAGGGAGAAGTGAATGCACCATACAAGCTTCCTCAACTATCGCCACTTGTTGAACCATAACTTGTGAGAATAATTTCATAATTTTGTTTCACATAGAAAAGCTTCAAATTTTTGTAGTTTTTCTGCTAGTGAATTTACCAAAAAACCTGGGGAATGGTGTTGCTGATACTTGGATTGTATCTAAATTTCTATTTATTTTATAAATATCATTTTGCATTTTTTCTCTGCCATGCTTTATATTCCTATTTTGACATAAGGGATTCATCTGACAGGTTGAGCAGTTGGAGAAAGAGGTATCTAAACTTCGGCAGGCTCTTGCAGATAAGCAAGAGCAAGAGCGCGCCATTCTTCAGGTGTTGCTTTCTTCTTGTATCTTTTCCATTTCTCTGGTCTGGTCACTAATGCCCTCATATGCAGTACCATTGTCTTAATACATTGATTGAAGCTCTTTTGTATATAGTATAGGTCTTGATGAGGATGGAACAAGAACAGAAGGTGACAGAAGATGTTCGCATATCTGCCGAGCAAGATGCTGCTGCTCAGAAATATGCTACTCATGTGCTGCAGGTGCTTTCCCACTGTTGAATCTGTGGTGCATTTTAGTGATTTTGGATTTTCTACATTTTTCTTAAGAAATAAGTTTTCCCCCACTGAACTTGGAGTCCTGGATGGAGAAGGTGTATTCTAGTTAAATCATGTGATTAAATGTACTTGTTCTTCAGCTTAGGTTTTGAAGTGTTACAATCTCTTCAAAATTATATTTGCTGTACACAGGAGTTGTAATGGTTTCAAGATTGTTTCATAAAGCTGGGCTGCTTTGGAAGAATGTTATACAAGCATGCTGTTCATTTTTTTATTTTTTCTTTTGATCTTTAGTGAAGCCGCAGCAAGAAAGAATTTTGTTCCAGTTTTCGCTTAAACTGTTGACCTCTGACGTTACCAAATTACTGCTGGCAGTAATAGATGGTTCTAGAATCATGGATGGCCCAGTGCCTTGTATGTCCTTCAGATTTCCTGCTTTCATGGAAACAGATGTGCATTAGGCCTGTAAGTGAACTGAGAAAGTGTAAAATCAAAATCTGTAAAACCTCACTAACTTCACTTTTGAATTTTGGTGTGTTGTTATCTGGTCAAGCTGTCTGCTGTCACAGAATTATGGTAAAGGTTGTTCCTCTTGTTGGTTCAATCTCAGGAGTTTTCTCCTCTAGTTGATTTTTTTTCTTTTTCAAAAAGTAAATTTTGTTGGGATCCATAATTCTATTAAACTAAAGATCAGAGACTAGGCATCATTTACTATGTTTGAGCACAGTGTGTTTTATTTATGTCTGTGGAGAAGGTATTGAAAATTTCTATTTGTTATTTTTGCTTATTCCAAGTTCTTTTCAAATGTAAATGAATCAGACTCAGTAATTTCTTGCTATGCTGAAAAGTTGCAATTTGTAATGTTAATTGCAGAAGATTTGTGAATCTTCTGTTTTCAATTAAGAATGTGCATTAAGTGATATCTGCTCCCAAGTTGTGAAATCATGGTGTTCCTTTCTTGGCATGTATTTCCTCTACTTTGTTGGAGGCTAATGAGACTGATAGCACCCTCTATATTTTTAGCTTAGGCATGTTCTGCATCAAAATATATGTATGTACTCCTTTAGTCCTTTTATGTATTCTTCACGAACTGCATGTCTTTACTTGCTCTTACCTGACACATGCAGGAAAAATATGAAGAAGCTATATCTGCACTTGCACAAATGGAGAAAAGGGCTGTGATGGCAGAAACGATGCTGGAGGCTACATTGCAGTACCAGTCTGGTCAGGTTAAAGCCCAACAACCTCATTCTCCAAGGTATCTCCACCTTTTTCTTATTAGACTGTTAGATCTAATCTTGCAGATGGTCAGGTTATTGTAAAATAACAGCTATAAAATGAACTGTACTCTTGAATTGAATCATTGTTAGCGGGCAATCTTCTTCTCCTTGCTATTTCAATGTCCACTTCCAAATGTTTCATTAAATTGCATTGTTCTTTTATCCCAGTAAGTTCATAAAATTTCGATAAATAGAAACTCATATTGGCACTCAGTTCATGATAGTATGTGCTGGTTCGCTCTTTCACCGCACTAAATCCTTGTTTTCAATATATGGATATAGGCATAGCATGCATGTTCTTTACTCAAAATGAATGTCAGAACTTGTGTTGAGTGACTTATTTGCAGAACTCCACGGGCCATTCAAGAGTTGTCTCAGCATGCACCCACCCGGAAAATAGGCCTGCTCTCCAGACCTTTTGGCTGGCTTGACAAAAACAAGGTAGTTGTTTCAAAGTCAGCATTAATTTCAATGTTTGCAATCCTGAATTGCCTCCTATGCTTCTCCACATCAGTCATATGTTTGTCCAGCAAATGGTGTTTTTGTTGTCAAGTAGTTAGTAGAGGTTTTCCGCATTTAATTAGTGCTGAGTTGTTTGTTCTGAAGGATCACACAAACTCGGTGTATCTCAGTGGAATTGGCACAATCTCTTCTGGTCCAACAAAAGCATTCCAGAAACTAAGAATGCATAATGACCCATCACAGGCTTGTTTTAACCATGAAGCCTCCAAATTCTAACATAGTATTTTAGTTATGTAGGAAAACTTATTGCTTTAGAATTTATATGATTTAAAAAAGTAGAAGGTTTGGTGCACGTGCATGCGCATATGCACATGAACATATATAAGAAATATCTGATTATCCTTAGATCTCATTTTTAGCTCTTCCGCTTCTTTATGACTACATTACTTGTTATGAGATCTTGATCTTGACCAACATGATGACCAAACCGAGCTCTGTAAAATTTGGGTTGCACTGGGGAAGTCTTAAGGCAGCTGTAATAATGTTGAATGTGACCACCAACATGTAGTTTTGAGGTCTTAAAATGATGTATTTGGAAGTATTTTTTAATAAACGATAGTCATGGTTTGATTCCTGAGGACTTCTTGGTTTTCTTTTCGTTTTTTATGAAGGATAAATGACGTGTGACTGAGGAAGTAACGCAGTGCGCTTCTTGGACCATATTTGCCACGAGATTTTGTTGAGTAAAATAATGCATGCCACATAACACAAGGCGTTATGTCGCATGTCATTTCTATAATTGGAAATATATTATTTCTGATCCTTCCCTTCTACTTTATGTTAAATAATGTAAATAATGCCTTCTGTAACAGCAAAGGTAATATTCAGGTCAGAAAGAAACCAGTAATCCATCCTTGAACTTGGGTTATATTGTTGCTTTATAAGATGTGTTCCTATGTATTGGTTCTGCTGATTCTTATTTCGATTCATTAAATTTCAGGGTAAGCCAAGCAATACTGAAGAGTCCTTTGAAGGCAAAACTTCTAGCATCGGACAGAGCCCCAAAACACCAAACAAAGATCTGAATGGACACCAAGATTAGGATAAGTAGAATGTCTGATGGAAGGGACTAGCATATCAGCATGCCTCAGAAATTTCTGGGGGTGCTGTCATACGCTGTGATTGTATTGCTATTAGAGAAGATCGATAAAATAATAAGAATAGCATTCGATATGATCAGTTCCTTTCCCTGTTCTACAAAATTATCCAATCCAGAGCGCCAGTAAATTTGGCAATTTTCCCTGTAATCTTTTAGATGATGTCTTCAAGTCGGTCGGCCATTGTTTCATTAGTGTAATTAGTTGTCATGGACACAAGAAACAGACAATAAATTATTGTTTATTTCATTTTTTCATAATCCGCACGGTTTGATCTTAGAATGTTTTACGTTTCACGAGATCATGGATGCTACCAGGTCAGATGTTGTAAGATATTAGTATGATATTAATTTTAAATGGCATAATGAAACAAAAAAGTCCGCAAGGAAACGGATCTGAAGTTTCTTCGTTTATCCTAGCCAGGTGCAGTACTATAATGTTGGTCCACCTGCTGGGGAAATGCGAAGGTGGTTATGGCGAGATTATAACATACATATACCGGAAGGTTGGTTTTGGTTATGCCTGTAGTTCGGGCGTGTCAACAGTGATGTTGCTTGGTACGTGGTTTTTCTTGGAACTCGAGGCCGAGGGCATGCAGCAATCGGGCAACCCAGGTCACCATGCCAACTTATGGTGAAAGATGATGGCATGGCGACGTCTGAGAGCAACCGAGAGAGAGGGGCGTGTGGTGGTGAGGACTGGCCGGTGGCCGCGCGGCGTCCGGTAAACCAAGGATCCAGGCGTAAGGGAGGGGATACACCGCCTTTGCCGGGTTCGAAAAGCCTAAGACTGGGAAGTGGGAACGGTGTAATGCAGCGAGGGTGGGCCGACATCTCGGGCGTGCTCTGGGTTTGGTCCGTAAGACATGGTCGCCGATCGAGTGCTTGGCGACCGTGGATGCCATGAAGAGTGCTGTCGTTTGGATGCGCCTGCTGCCCTTGCCTTGGGATAAGGAGAAAGAAATTATATCCTACACCTGGCGTACCAGCGTTGCGTGTAGATTTCTGTCGCTAGGACCTTGTCAACGGATCCCTCGACTTTGGTCAATTTCCCTCCAAGGCTTTTATTATTATTATTATTTTGTCGCCTGGGCCACGATCTTCAAGGGCTGCTCTGCTCTCTCACTCGGAAGGCCGGGCGGCAAGGTGGATGTGGCCAAGCACATACCCCAGGACGCCGTCGCAGAAGCAGCGGCCACACCATTACAACGTTAGGGCCATCTTCTTCCTCGACAGCCGCTTGGCTTGCGGCAACTAGCCAGTCACAGCCCATGTATGGGCCGTGGGCCGTGGCTGGTCGCCTCAGAGCACTTGTCGTTGCGGTGGCCTTTCTGTTTTCGCCCCTCCGAGTGGAGTACGTGCATGTGCTCTATTCGCTCGTCGCGCATGACTTTGGCTGGGTCATCTAGTTTCTGGGTGTTTTCTAGGCTTACGTGGACCTCTCTCTGTGTGGATTGGGTCCCTTACAGATCATGGTTATATTAACGTTTATTCTTCTGTCGACGGCTTTACTACTATTACAGCTTCTAAATTTAGTAGCTAATCCATGGTCCTGTACATGCAAGCTTATTAGTAATAAAACCACCTTTTCTTTAAAAAAAAAGGGGGGGGGGAAATAAAGTCCAGGGCCGAGCTTGATCCATGTTAACAGTTGGTATTTAGTCTCGATCGGCCAGTTGACCTGAGTGGCCTGGCCAGACCATTTTGATCCATGAGTCACAAAATATATGTTGAATATAGTCTAGGAAAAATAATTAAAGTAGTCTGAACTCTTACAACAAGAATCCGGCCTTTCCGGGCATCTGCAAGGCGTTTGATCTTGCCAGATGTGGACCGGGACAAGTTTGGTTTTATCACAGGGATCATCAAACTTTGTTTTGTCATCCAAACTATTCTTGCTTTGCTTTGCTGTCACTATAAGACAAATAAAAATTCACTCATATTATCAAGTGATGCATTTAGCTGAAAACTTAATGATTAAGTGCCTGTCTGGTATTGCTTTTAGTTTTTGTTTTTGTTTTCAACTCCAAGAAGAAAAATGATCTATGCTGAATAAAAATGAAACCCTCTAGTTCCTTGAAATTGTGAGTAAAATTTTTAAAGCATCTGGAGCCGGTAAACTATTGCTTTCAAGAAAGAGTAAAAATAAAGATAAGCAACAGCAAAAGTTTTGAATAAAAACACCAATTAATTATTGTGAGATGTTCCGGTAATGCGCAGAAAAACAAACATAAAAGTACCAATGATGCCAAATATGCGGACTCCTCGGTGTGGAAATCTTTGACAGCCCAAGCCTGATCAGAGAGGCCGATTCACTGAAATCCACCAGGCAGTTTCCATGTATGCATGCGTGAAAGATGATATCAAAAGCACATTCAAAGATCTACTTGACTATGGCGGAGCCTACCACTCAATTTCTTGTTTGGCTGAGGACGACACCAGTGCAACCCATGGCAACTTCCCTCGTACCTACAATGGTGGGATGCTTCTCCGCGACCACCAAATGACTTTCCAGGAGGCACCTTGGACTTGGACAGACCCACCTTTCCAACAACACGAGGGACAAATAAATCACTTCTTCATCATTAGTTGAATCATTCTTTCACACTTCTCTCTTCCTTTATCCAGCGCGCTGTATCAGCGTGCCGGATGCTGACACGAATTCTATATAACTTTTCCAAAAATCATGGTATATCAATCGTATTTTGACCGAATCTTTCTCCTGATCAAATCAACGTTCTGTCATCCACTGATGGGGTGTCCCCTCTTTTCTGGGCCTCTGATCGATTCCTAGACGCCTTGAGGTCAGAGACATGAAGATGCTTCCGTACTCTCTCTTTCTCTCTCTCTCTCTCTTTATATATATATATATATATATATATATATATATATATATATATATATATATGATCTCTACCGTGTCCGTAGCTTGACCGCATTGCGACGAGCAGCGTGCCCGCGGCCCGCGTGTCGTTTGGCCACGCGGCCGCAAGGCTACGCGATTCCAGAAGGGCGGTTATGGTGTTACCCAGCCAGGATGGAGGTATAGGCTTTGACCTGCCGACGACCATTTTGGCGAGCGTTGGATCGGGCCTTCTTAAAGTATACGGAATCCCAGCTACAAGTCTATAATTTGTCTGCCCAGATTTAGGGGTAATCGCGTGCTCTACGGTGCAGAAAAATTAATGTAAATTGCACCCGACAATCCCATCCTTTTCAACGTGGAGCATTTAAAATTTTAAATAATAAAAATATTTTTTTAATAAAATTATAATATTTATTTATAAAAATTATAATATTTTTTATAAAAATTATATTTTTTTATAAAAAATATAATATTTTATTAAAAATATTATAATTTTTATAAAAAATATCATAATTTATGAAAGAATGTCATCATACTTTATATATATATATATATATATATATATATATATATATATATATATATATATTATAGTATTATCATACTTTTTAACAAAAATTATGATATCTATTTACAAAAATTATGACACCTGCAAGAAATATAGTATTTTATTCAGAATATCATAATTTTTATGAATGCATGTCATAATTTTTGTAAAGAAATATCATTATTGGTGCGGAATCTGATTGACGTCAGATCGTGCTGGAGTTGAAGAGAACGAGATCGCCGTCGGTGATCTATAAAATAAAGTCTCATCTAAAGTCGATGGTGGTGGCTCCGGTAGGATCCTCTGATGATCAAATTAGCTCTTCTGATCAACAGAAATGGAGTGCTCAGAAAGAAGTTCGACAAAATTTCGGAAAGAAAAAAAGAGCTTAGAGAAAATGTATCTGGAGGATCTCTTTTTATAGGCGAAGCTTGATTGATGGTAACAGCTACAGCTGTCTGGCAGCGGACCACTCGAGGTCTGGTAGAGTTCGATATAGAAAGGAAGGTATCGTTAGGCTGATGGTGACAGCCATACCGTCCGGTAGCGGGCCGCTTAAGGTCTGATGGAGTCTATCATGGAGGGGGCGCTGCCTATAGCATCATCTGTGGCAGACTAATGGCGATCGTTCGTCGAGATTTAATAGCCATAGCTCTGAGGAAGTAGGCATTGGTTTGTGAACTTCGACATATATCAATTTCAAAGGAGTTCGGACACCTGAAGGAAATATGTTTGGAGGGGATTATCCGAGAGCAATCCGCTGGAGGAATCCGATTGAAGGAGAAGTTCGGAAGGAGTTTGGCTTTTGGAGGAGTTTGGTCGAAGAAAAAGTTTGGAAGGAGTTCGACTGAAGGAGAATTTTGGAAGGAGTTCAACTCCTAGAGGAGTCCGACTGCAGGAGCAATCCGGAAGGAGTTTGACTTCTTTAGACGTTCGACTAGAGGAGAAGCTCGAAAGGAGTTCGACTTTCATAGACGTTCGACTGAAGGAGGAGTGCGAAGGAAGTTCAGCTCTCGTAGAAGTCCAACTATAGGAGCAATCCAGAAGGAGTTCGGCTTCTATAGAAGTTCAGCCGAAGGAGATGTTTGAAAAATGTCCGGCTCTTGGGGAAGTCCGATCAAAGGAGAAGTCTGGGAGGAGTTCGGCTCCTGAAGAAGTCCAACTGAAAGAGAAGTCTGAGAGGAGTCCGACTCTTGGAGAAGTTCGGTTCCTGGGGAGTTCGGCAGAAATTCGATCGTTGGGGGAGTTCGACTGGGGCTCGGCTACTGAGAAGTTCGATCGACTGAAGGAATTCGGCTGGGACTCGACTGCTGAGAAGTTTGGTTGGCTGAAGGAGTTCCATTGGGAAGTTCGACCGGCTGAAGGAGTTTGGCTAAGGTTTGACTGCTGAAGCTCTTCCATAATTACCGATTGCATTGGGCTAAGCATCAGGCTGAACTTCGATAGGAGTGGAGTTTATCCCCAATAATAGTTTCTCCCCACTTTCGAGTTTGAAATTTGAAGGAGGAAGTATAAAAAGCCGACTGCCAAAATTCTTTTTTGGGCTCTGCATCCGTTGAAGTTGAAGCTCGGGGGAGATCTTATCTCCAGCCAAGGTTGACGTTGAAGTTGAGGCTCGGGGGGATCCCATCTCCAGTCGAGGTCCAGGAAAATCTTGTCTTTTGTTGACGTTGTGGTTGAAGCTTGTGGAAGATCTCATCTCCAGCCAAGGTTGAAGTTGAAGTTGAGGCTCGAGGGAGATCTCATCTCCAGCCGAGATTGAAGTTGAAGTTGAGGCTCGGAGGAGATCTCATCTCTAGCCAAAGTTGAAGAAGATTTCATCTCCTGTTGATGCAAACATTAAAGCTCGGAAGTATCTCTAGCCGAGGTTGAAGGTGGAGCTGAGGCTCAGAGGAAATCTCATCTCCAACCGAGGTTGAAGGAGATCTTATCTCCTATTGACATAGACTTTGAAGCTCGGGGGAGATCTCATCTCTAATCAAGGTTGAAGGAGATCTCATCTCCTATTGATGCAAACATTGAAGCTCGAAGGAGATCCTATCTCCAATCGAGATTGAAGATGGAGCTGAGGCTCGGGGGAGATCTCATCTTCAGCCAAGATTGAAGGAGATCTTATCTTCTGTTGACATAGACTTTGAAGCTCAAGAGAGATCTTATCTTTAGCCGAGGTTGAAGGAGATCTTATCTCTGATTGACATAAACTTTGAAGCTCAGAAGAGATCTTATCTATAGCCGAGGTTGAAGTTGAAGTTGAGGCTCGGAGGAGATCTCATCTCCAGCCGAGGTTGAAGAAGATTTCATCTTCTATTGATGCAGACGTTGAAGCTCAGGGAAGATCCTATCTCCAATCGAGGTTGAAGGTGGAGCTGAGGCTCGGAGAAGATCTCATCTCCTACCGAGGTTGAAGGAGATCTTATCTCCTATTGATGTAGATTTTGAAGCTTGGGAGAGATCTCATCTTCAGCCGAGGTTGAAGGAGATCTCATCTTCTGTTGATGCAGACATTGAAGCTCGGAGGAGATCCTATCTCCAGCCAAGGTTGAAGGAGATCTTATCTCCTATTGATGTAGATTTTGAAGCTTGGGAGAGATCTCATCTTCAGCCGAGGTTGAAGGAGATCTCATCTTCTGTTAATGCAGACATTGAAGCTCGGAGGAGATCCTATCTCCAGCCAAGGTTGAAGGTGGAGCTGAGGCTCGAGAGAGATCTCATCTCTAATCGAGGTTGAAGGAGATCTTATCTCCTGTTGACGTAGACTCTGAAGTTCGAAAGAGATCTTATCTCTAGCCGAGGTTGAAGGAGATCTTATCATCGATTGACATAGACTTTGGAGCTCGGAAGAGATCTTATCTCTAGCCGAGGTTGAAGTTGGAGCTTGGAGGAGATCTTATTTTCGATTGACGTAGATTTTGAAGCTCGAAAGAGATCTTATCTCTGACCGAGGTTGAAGAAGATCTTATCCCCTATTGACATAGACTCTAGAGCTCGGAAGAGATTTTATCTTTGACCGAGGTTGAAGGAGATCTTATCTCCTATTGACATAGACTTTTGAAGCTCGGAAGAGATCTTATCTCTAGTCGAGGTTGAAGGAGATCTTATCTCGATTGACGTAGACTTTGAAGCTCAGAAGAGATCTTATCTCTAGCCGAGGTTGAAGTTGGAGCTCGGAGGAGATCTTATCTCTGATTGACGTAGACTTTTAAAGCTTGAGAGAGATCTTATCACTAGCCAAGGTTGAAGAAGATCTTATCTCCTATTGACATAGACTCTGGAGCTCGGGAGAGATCTTATATCTGGCCAAGGTTGAAGAAGATCCTATCTCCTATTGACGTAGACTTTGAAGCTTGAAAGAGATCTTATCTCTGGCCGATGTTGAAGAAGATCTTATCTCCTATTGACGTAGACTCTGGAGCTCGGGAGCGATCTTATCTCTGACCAAGGTTGAAGGTGGAGCTGAGGCTTGAGGGAGATCTCATTTTCAGCCGAGGTTGAAGGAGATATTATCTTCTATTGATGTAGACTTTGAAGCTCGGGAGAGATCTTATCTTTAGCAAAGATTGAAGAAGATCTTATCTTCGGTTGACGTAGACTTTGAAGCTCGGGAGAGATCTTATCTCTAGCCAAGATTGAAGTTGGAGCTTGGGGGAGATCTTATCTCCGATTGACGTAGACTTTGAAGCTCGAAAGAAATCTTATCTCTGACCGAAGTTGAAGGAGATCTTATCTCCATAGACTCTGGAGCTCGAAAGAGATCTTATCTCTGACCGAGATTGAAGGAGATCTTATCTCCTATTGACGTAGACTCTAGAGCTCAGGAGAGATCTTATCTCTGACCGAGGTTGAAGGACTTCGACTTGCTCATATTAGGACGAAGTTCTCCTCCTATTTTTAACACGGCCACTATTGACTGCTTCTTCTTTGTCATCACATAATCTTTGTACCAAGAAATAATATTATTGAAATGAAGGAATTTTATTGAAGAAAAATTACTGACAGTACATCCTCAAATTTTCTATGTTTTAGGATCGTGGGAGCATTGTTCCTTTGAGTTTGTTCAGACGATAAGTTCTGGGTCGGATGAACTCCTCTATCTCATGCTGGCTGTTGGGGATAAATTCCGCTCCTGCCGAAGCCCAGTCCGATGCTCAGCCTAATGCAACCAATAGCCACAGAAGAGCTTCAGCGCACTGGTCTAGCCGAACTCCTTCAGCCGGCCAAACTGCCTAGCGGTCGAACTCCCCAGCGCCCAAGCCCCGGGCCGAACTCCTACCACCGATCGAACTGCCTAACGGCCGAACTCCCCAGTGCCCAGGCTCCGGGCCGAACTCCTACCGCTGGCCGAACTGCCTAGCGGTCAAGCTCCTTGGACTCCAAGCGATCGGATTTCTTCAGGAGTCGGACTCCTCCCAGACACCCGTTCGGCCATCCGAGCTCCTACGAACTTCTCTACGGCCGAGCTCCTCCCGAGCTTTTCCTTCAGCCAAACTCTCCTACAAGTCTGAACTCCTTTGGACGAACTGTCGCCTACAACAAGATCGGACGATATGACCGCCACAACTAACGATGCCTTCCTCTCTGTACTGAACTCCATGCGGCCCACGACTTGCCAATATGGCTCTCACGATCCACCGGATGACGTCTTCCTCTCCGTACCAAACTCCATGCAGCCCCAACGACTCTCTGCCGGGCGGTATGGCCGTCACCATCAACTAAGCTCCGCCTATAAAGGACCCTCCAGATACGCTGAACTGGGATCTCTAGGCTCTCCTCCTCGTCTCTAAGCTCCGAAACTCATTCCCGAGCACTCCATTCTTGTTGGCCAAAAAATAACTTGACCGTCGGAGGGTCCTGCCGGAGCCACCCTCCATCGGCTCCGGATGGAACTTCATTTTGCAGGCCCCCGATGGCGACCCCATCGGCCTCCACTCCGACGACGATCAGTTTCTGCACCAACAGATTAGCGCTGGAAGAAGGGACGAACCTTCGAGGTCCTCTTATTCTTGAACGAGTGCTCGACGATGATTTCCTTCTTCCCGCTTCGGATCTCTCTTCTTCCCCTTCAGGATTTCTTTCCAAAAAATGCCCCCCAGGAGAGCCTCGACCCGACGATCGGCGGCCTCCGTGACCCGATCCCGTTTGGATCCGTCCGCTCCCACTCCAGCCTCGGCGACTCGGGCTCACTCTGTAGCCGCGGTGGATGCGGGGCAGTTCAGCCTGCTTGCCCAGCAGATCCATGATCTCATGGAGGCAGTGCAGGCGGTGCAGGCCATGCATTCGCTGGCCCCGGCACCAGCTCGACTGGTGCGGGATTCCCCAGAGCCCTGGGGTCCGGCCCAGGGGCGACCGACATGGGCTACCCGACCTCCAGTCCTCGGAAGGGGAAGGCAACCGGGGGAGAGCCCCTGTTCGGACCACGGCTCGACCCAGGGAGAAGCTTCGCACCCATTCTGCGAGAAGACCTTGGAGATCAAAGATCGCGAAAATCTTCTGGATCAAAGGCTCTTGGAAATGAGCTGACGCATAGAAGAACTTCGTCATACTCCCTCCTCCTGTGGTAATGATATTTGCGCTGACCCTCCTTTCTCGCAGAAAATTATGCAGGAACAGGTCCCGCCGAACTTCAAGCTCCCACACTTCGAGAGCTATGATGGGACCACCAATCCGATCGACCACTTGGAAGCCTTCAGGACGACGATATTGCTCCATGGCGCGCCAAACGCCATCTTATGTCGGGCTTTCCTCTCTACTCTTAAGGGAGTTGCCAGGAATTGGTACTCGGCGCTTAAGCCGAGCACCATCCAATCGTTTGACCAAATGAGTCAATAGTTCACGGCCCATTTCGTCAGTAGCAGGCGACCACGCCGAGGTTCGAATTCCTTGATGGCCATCAGACAGAAGGAGGGGGAACCCATCCGGGCTTATGTCACCCG
>QRFJ01000006.1:8124805-8152057 GCA_006176705.1 Cocos nucifera | reverse complement strand
CTACCGCTGGCCGAACTGCCTAGCGGTCAAGCTCCTTGGACTCCAAGCGATCGGATTTCTTCAGGAGTCGGACTCCTCCCAGACACCCGTTCGGCCATCCGAGCTCCTACGAACTTCTCTACGGCCGAGCTCCTCCCGAGCTTTTCCTTCAGCCAAACTCTCCTACAAGTCTGAACTCCTTTGGACGAACTGTCGCCTACAACAAGATCGGACGATATGACCGCCACAACTAACGATGCCTTCCTCTCTGTACTGAACTCCATGCGGCCCACGACTTGCCAATATGGCTCTCACGATCCACCGGATGACGTCTTCCTCTCCGTACCAAACTCCATGCAGCCCCAACGACTCTCTGCCGGGCGGTATGGCCGTCACCATCAACTAAGCTCCGCCTATAAAGGACCCTCCAGATACGCTGAACTGGGATCTCTAGGCTCTCCTCCTCGTCTCTAAGCTCCGAAACTCATTCCCGAGCACTCCATTCTTGTTGGCCAAAAAATAACTTGACCGTCGGAGGGTCCTGCCGGAGCCACCCTCCATCGGCTCCGGATGGAACTTCATTTTGCAGGCCCCCGATGGCGACCCCATCGGCCTCCACTCCGACGACGATCAGTTTCTGCACCAACAGATTAGCGCTGGAAGAAGGGACGAACCTTCGAGGTCCTCTTATTCTTGAACGAGTGCTCGACGATGATTTCCTTCTTCCCGCTTCGGATCTCTCTTCTTCCCCTTCAGGATTTCTTTCCAAAAAATGCCCCCCAGGAGAGCCTCGACCCGACGATCGGCGGCCTCCGTGACCCGATCCCGTTTGGATCCGTCCGCTCCCACTCCAGCCTCGGCGACTCGGGCTCACTCTGTAGCCGCGGTGGATGCGGGGCAGTTCAGCCTGCTTGCCCAGCAGATCCATGATCTCATGGAGGCAGTGCAGGCGGTGCAGGCCATGCATTCGCTGGCCCCGGCACCAGCTCGACTGGTGCGGGATTCCCCAGAGCCCTGGGGTCCGGCCCAGGGGCGACCGACATGGGCTACCCGACCTCCAGTCCTCGGAAGGGGAAGGCAACCGGGGGAGAGCCCCTGTTCGGACCACGGCTCGACCCAGGGAGAAGCTTCGCACCCATTCTGCGAGAAGACCTTGGAGATCAAAGATCGCGAAAATCTTCTGGATCAAAGGCTCTTGGAAATGAGCTGACGCATAGAAGAACTTCGTCATACTCCCTCCTCCTGTGGTAATGATATTTGCGCTGACCCTCCTTTCTCGCAGAAAATTATGCAGGAACAGGTCCCGCCGAACTTCAAGCTCCCACACTTCGAGAAGCTATGATGGGACCACCAATCCGATCGACCACTTGGAAGCCTTCAGGACGACGATATTGCTCCATGGCGCGCCAAACGCCATCTTATGTCGGGCTTTCCTCTCTACTCTTAAGGGAGTTGCCAGGAATTGGTACTCGGCGCTTAAGCCGAGCACCATCCAATCGTTTGACCAAATGAGTCAATAGTTCACGGCCCATTTCGTCAGTAGCAGGCGACCACGCCGAGGTTCGAATTCCTTGATGGCCATCAGACAGAAGGAGGGGGAACCCATCCGGGCTTATGTCACCCGATTTAACGCTGCCGCGCTGGAAGTTGAGAACCTGGACCAATCAGTCGCCATGGCTGCCCTCAAAGGTGGCCTTCAGAAGAACGACCTGCTGTTTTCCCTGGAAAAGAAATATCCCAGGGATTTCGCTGACATGCTAGCTCGGGCCGAAAGCTATGCCCGGGCAGAGGAGGCTTTCGAGGCCAAGGATAATGAAGCTCGCGACAAGCGACGAGTCAGGCAGAGCAGGGAAGGCCCACCGAAGAAAGAAAGCGCACCGAGACTCGACCGCGCTCCCGGAACTCCCCCTAGGTCGCGGGCGAGCCCGAACTCCCCCTCGGGCTCGGGGCAGGGAAGCCCCCGACGGAAGGGCACGCCGAAGTTTTCCTCAGCGCCGAAGTTCCTCCCCGACGAGGTGCGCCAAGGTTTCCCCTCCGACAGCTACGCCCCCCTCAACGCCCCGAAGGCTCAAGTGCTGCTGGAGATCAAGGGACGACTTCCGGAGCCGGAGAGAATGCGTTCCCATCCCAGAAAACGCAACCCCAACAAGTTCTGCCTTTACCACCGTGACCACGGTCACGATACCGAGGAGTGCATCCAGCTCCAGGACGAAATCGAGGAGCTGGTCCGGCGGGGCAGGCTTGGCCGATTCCTGCGAAGACGAACCTAAAGAGCAGGAAGATCGGCCGAGAATGTTGCCGCCGAATGGGGAAGATCGGCAGGAGGATCGGCCGCCTCTTGGCGTCATTAACACCATCTCGGGAGGACCGCAGCAGGGGAAAGACCGACGAATCCGAGGGACCGGCAAAGAGGCAGAGGACCTCGGAGCCCGTGACCTTCACCGAGGCAGACGCCCAGGGGATCCGATTTCCACATAACGACGCGGTTGTAATCTCTTTAAACGTCGCTGATTATGATGTACGCCGCGTTTTGGTGGATAATGGAAGTTCGGCGGACATATTGTTTTACGATGCCTTCTTAAAAATGTCCCTACCTGACACCCGCTTAGGACCTGTAAATTCCCCCCTGGTAGGATTTGCCGGACACGCCGTTCCGGTCGAAGGCATGGTGACTTTGGCGGTGACGGCGGGCCAATCCCCAAAATTGGCCAAGGCGCGGATCGACTTTCTGGTCGTGAGGACCCCGTCCGCCTATAATGCAATCCTTGGGCGACCCGGCCTAAACGCACTACGGGCGGTAGTGTCAACCTACTACTTAAAGATGAAATTCCCGACGAGCCACGGAGTCGGCGAGGTCAGAGGAGACCAGGCCCTGGCAAAGTACTGCTACTCAGTCGCCCTGCGCGGGGGAGACCGGCCCGACCCTTACCTTGTTGATGGACTGGACGTCCGCGACGACCTCACTGAAGAACGGGGCGAACCTGCGGAAGACCTCGTCCCTGTGTCCTTACACGACGGAGACCCGGGGCATGAGGTGCGGATCGGCTCCAACTTGGCGGCCGAGGTTAGGGGACAGCTCGTCGCTTTCCTCAGAAGGAATGCGGACGTCTTCGCCTGGGCCCCAGCGGATGTACCAGGGATCGACGCCGATGTTATAGAACATCGGCTGGCCATCGACCCAAGGCACCGACCCATCAGAGAAAAGTTACGCCACCAAGCCCCAGAGAGACAGAAGGCGGTAGCCGAAGAAGTGGATAAGCTCCTCGAAGCCGGACTCATCCGGGAGGTCAACTATCCGACCTGGGTCTGAACGTGGTCCTCTAAATGAACAAAAAGAATGAACGAAGCAAAAAGCCCCCCTGAGGACGAAGAGGACGAACGGCTGCTCTTTTATGCAGCTGTTATAACCAGATACGCATGGCGCATTCCGAGGATGGGAAGAAAAGACCACCTTTATTACTGACCGAGGTCTCTATTGTTACAGGGTCATGCCTTTCGGACTCAAGAATGCAGGAGCCACCTACCAGCGCTTGGTCAATAAGGTCTTCAAGGGGCAGATCGGCCGCAACATGGAGGTGTACGTGGACGACATGCTAGTCAAAAGCCGAGCCTCGACAGACCACCTCGCCGACCTTGAAGAAACTTTCGGTGCGCTTAGGAGGCACAAGATGAAGTTGAACCCGACCAAATGCGCCTTCGGCGTGACCTCCGGAAAGCCGATTCTAGGATTCATGGTGTCGAGACGCGGAATCGAGGCAAATCCCGAGAAAATCCGAGCCATCCAGGAGATGACTGCCCCGAAAACAATTAAGGAAGTTCAGCGCCTGGCTGGGAAGGTGGCGTCCCTGAACCGCTTTGTCTCGAGGTCGGCCGAGCGGTGCCTGCCCTTCTTCCAGGTCCTCAGGCGACCGAAAGATTTTTGCTGGACAGCGGAGTGCAAACAGGCATTCGAGGAGCTCAACTCCGACGACACGGTCGGAGAGCTTCAACACGACCTTTGGCTAAAAAGCCATTTCAACCCCGCGGAATGAGGTCTCCCCCGGCTTCACTTCATCAACTGGCGAGATGGACCTCCCCGAGCTTCACTGACAAACGGGCCCGGAAGAGGACTTCGGCAGTCGCCTATTTTGGTACTCCCTTCGAATTTCAAACTCAAGAGTGGGGGGACTACTGTTGGGGATAAATCTCACTCCTGCCGAAGTCCAGTCCGATGCTCAGTTTAATGCAACCAGTAGCCACAGAAGAGCTTCAGCGCACTGGTCTAGCCGAACTCCTTCAGCCGACCGAACTGCCTAGCGGCCGAACTCCCCAATGCCCAAGCCCCGGGCCGAACTCCTACCGTCGGTCGAACTGCCTAGCGGCCAAACTCCCCAATGCCCAGGCTCCGGGCCGAACTCCTACCGCCGATCGAACTGCCTAGCGACCGAGCTCCTTGGACTCCAAGCGGCCGAATTTCTTCAGGAGCCGGACTCCTCTCAGACACTCGTTCGGCCATCCGAGCTCCTACGAACTTCTCTACGACCGAGCTCCTCCCGAGCTTTCCCTTCAGCCGAACTCTCCTACAAGTTCGAACTCCTCTGGATGAACTGTCGCCTGCAACAAGATCGGACGATATGACCGCCACAACTAACGATGCCTTCCTCTCCGTACCGAACTTCATGCGGCCCATAACTTGCCAGTATGGCTCCCACGATCCACCGATGATGCCTTCCTCTCTGTACCGAACTATGCGGCCCACGACTTGCCAGTATGGCTCTCACGATCCACCGGACGATGCCTTTCTCTCCGTACCGAACTCCATGCAGCCCCAATGACTTTCTACTGAGCGGTATGGCCGTCATCATCAACTAAACTCCGCCTATAAAGGACCCTCCAGATACGCTGAACTGGGATCTCTAGGCTCTCCTCCTCGTCTCTAAGCTCCGAAACTCATTCTCGAGCACTCCATTCTTGTTGGCCAAAAACTAACTTGATCGTCGGAGGGTCCTACCGGAGCCACCCCCCACCGACTCCGAACGGGACTTCATTTTGCAGGCCTCTGATGGCGACCCCATCGGCCTCCACTCCGGCTACCTCCGACGACGACCAGTTTCTACACCAACACTGGCCTTTTTAATTTGGAGCAAGCTTCTCTTGGCTTTGAGACTGAGAGATGAAGGCTCGTCGAAGTACCAAGCCCCTCCCAGAGATAGCATTGATGATGTCGAGAGGCGACCAACCTCCTTGTTGTTCCTCTATCATTGGTGGTTCTGGCTATGGCAGCATCCTTGGCCGATCTTCTCCTACTTCAGACAGACGTCTGAGGAATCGGTTAAGCCATCCCCTTCTGATGAGCTTCTCGATTTTATCTTAGAGCTGAATGCATTCTTCAGTATCATGACCATGGTCATGATGGTAGAGGCAGTACTTACATCGATTATGCTTGTTTAAGAGAGATCGTAATTCTTTTGATCTTGGTAGCTGATTCTTAATTTCCATCAGAACTTGAGCTTTAGGAGCGTTAAGGGGGGCGTAGTTACGGAACCTTCCGAGGGGAGGACTTATTCACATTCTTCTATCGAAGCTTTCTTGATGACGAGCTCGAGAAGAAGTTCGGACTCGCTTGCGCTTGGAGGGAGTCCGTGAGTGTGGCCAAACTTTACTCGATCCTCCATCGACGGTGGGTCTATTAGACTCGTTCGCCCGCCACTCTCCTATGGTTTCTTCATCCTTCAACTTGAAAGCTTCTTCCATATGGACATATCTCTCAGCCTAAGCTAGCAGATCGATAAAGTTTCTGGGGTACTTCTTTTTCAGAAAAAATAGCAAATCGTTCTTCTGAAGGCCGCCCTTGAGTGCAGCCATTGCAACAGATTGGTCCAGGTCCTAGACCTTCAATGCCACAGCGTAAACTAGGTGACATAAGTTTGGATGGATTTCTCCTCCTTCTAGTTGACATTCATCAGAAAATCTGAACCTCGGTGCGAATATCGACTGCTGACGAAGTAAGCCACGAACTGATGACTCATCTGATCAAAAGAGAAGATCGTACCTGGCTTCAACATCGAGTACCAATTTTTTACTACTTCTTTTAAGATAGATGAGAAAGCTCGACATAATATAACGTCTGGTGCATCATGGAGTAACATCATGGTTCGAAAGGCCTCCAGATAATCAACCGGATCAGAGGTTCTATCATTGCTTTCAAATTGAGAGAACTTAAAGTTCGATGGAATGGGCTCTTGCATAATTCGGAGAGAGAAAGGAAGATCGATACGGACGTCGTCATGGTAAGCTGGGACGACGTGGTCGAGCTCCTCAATTCGTCAATCCATCTTTCATAGTTTATGATTGAGGACGTCGTCTCGATCGCAGACCTTGGAGGGCTTCCGACTACAGATGGGGAAGGTCTCCTCCAAAGAAGAACTATGATCCAAACTTGGATTCTCTGCTCTCTATTTTTTCTTTCCAGCGGTGACGAGCATGCTAACCCAAATGCTCTTCCTTGGGATCGATTTTCGACATCCTAATGGTGGGTTTCCTGGCAGAGTCGCCGTCGGAGGCTGCCGCATGACCTGCACCATCTTAGTGAGATCCTGAACCCGCTGCATCAGCAGGTTAAACTGCTCTGGATCTACCATGACCGTCGATGGAGGTGGAGGTGGAGGTTGAAGTACCGATGATGGAGCAGGAGTGGATGGATCCAGCTCAGATCTGACGGCAGATGCGGTAGATCTCTGGATAGTTGTCTTCTTTTGAGGCATTTCTTAGAATTAAAGAAGAGGATGGAGACGAACCTTGGAAAAGAAGGTCGGTAGGATCGGCTGAGCACTCTTTTAAGAATAAGGGTACTTCAAAGACTGTGTCCTCCTTCTAGCATCAATTCTGTTGGTGCAGAATCTAATTGATATCGGATTATGCTGGAGTTGAGGAGAACGAGGTCACCGTCGATGACCTGCAAAATAAAGTTTCATCCAGAGTCGGTGGTGGTGGCTTCGGTAGGACCCTCCAACAGTCAAGTTAGCTTTTCTGGCCAACAAAAATGGAGTGCTCAGAAAGAAGTTCAGCAGAGTTTCGGAAAGAAAAGGAGAGCTTAGAGCTTAGAGAAAACATATCCAAAGAGTCACTTTTTATAGGCGGAGCTTGATTGATGGTGACAGCTGCAGCTATCTGACAGCGGGCCGCTCGAGGCCTGATGGAGTTCGGTATGGAGAGGAAGGTGTTGTCAGGCTTATGGTGATAGCCATACCGTCCGATAGCGGACCGCTCGAGGTCTGATGGAGTCTGTCATGAAGGAAGGCACTGTCTGTAGCATCTCCTATGGCAGACTGATGGCGACCGTTCGTCGAGATTTAATAGCCATAGCTCTGAGGAAGTAGGCATTGATTGGTGAACTTCGACATATATCAATTCTGGAGGAGTTTGGACTGCTGAAGGAAATACGTCTGAAGGAGATTATCCGAGAGCAATTCGCTAGAGAAATTCGATTGAAGGAGAAGTCCGAAAGGAGTTCGACTCCTGGAGGAGTTCGATCGAAGAAAAAGTTCGAAAGAAATTTGGCTTCCGTAGGAGTCCGATTGAAGGAGAATTCTGAAAGGAGTTCGGCTCCTAGAGGAGTTCGATTGTAGGAGCAATCCGAAAGAAGTTTGGCTTCTGTAAATGTCCAACTAGAGAAGAAGCTCAGAAGGAGTTTGGCTCCCGTAGGCATCCGAGTGAAGGAGGAGTGCGGAGGGAGTTCGACTCCTGTAGGAGTCCGACTGTAGGAGCAATCCGAAAGAAGTTCGGCTTCTGTAGAAGTTCGGTCGAAGGAAATGTCTGAGAAAAGTCCAGCTCCTAAAGAAATTCGATTAAAGGAGAAGTCTGGGAGAAGTCCGACTGAAGAAGTCTGGAAGAAGTTCGGCTCTTGGAGAAGTCCGGCTCCTGGAGAGTTCGACAGAAATTCGATCGTTGGGGGAGTTCAAATGGGGCTCGATCACTGAGAAGTTCGGTCGGCTGAAAGGATTCAGCTGTGACTCGATCGCTAAGAAGTTTGGCCGGCTGAAGGGGTTCCGTTGGGGTTCGATCGTTGAGAAATTCGATCGATTGAAGGAGTTCGACTAAGGTTTGGCCGTTGAAGCTCTTCCGTGATTACTGATTGTATTAGGCTAAGCATCAAGCTGAACTTCGGCAGGTGCGGAGTTTATCCTCAATAGTTATAATACGACATGAAGAAAAAAATAATAAATATGTATGAAAAGAGCATTATGACGTTTTTTCATCAAAATTATGATATTTCTTTACAAAAATTATGACATCCTGAATAAATTACTATATTTTCTATAGGGATGTCATAATTTTTACGAAAAAATATCATAATTTTTATAAAAAAATATTATAATATGGTAAGAAAAAAATATGAAAAAAATATTATGATATTTTTTTCATAAAAATTATGATATTTTAAATAAAATATTATAATTTTTATAAATAAATATTTTTTTTATCATTCAAAATTTTAGATGCTATAAAATACTAAATATATGTTAATATATATATATATATATATATATATATATATATTTCAATAAAATCGGTTGGTGCATTCGACTCGACGTTAATTTTTTCTCCACCGGCAGCGGCGCAGAAAGAGTTACTCACGCCGCGATTGCTTGCCTCCACAAGCACACCAACCTACCGTGCCTACTGGTTTTATAGGCGATGAATTCCGTACTTTTATTATGACCATAAACACGGGCAGGGGCGATCACCCACTCCAAAACTTGAAATATATCCACCCATAAATGACGGTGGGTACTATTATGTGGGGTCACTGCCTTATCCAGAAGACTGAGGGGATTCCTAGTGTCGTGTCCAACACTTGTTGCCCGTACCAGCTACAAAATGCTTCGCAAACAGCAGAGTAGCAGGGCTCTTGCAATGCCGTCATTAAAAAATAATAATGATAATGATAATTACCAAAATATCCAACCTTCTTCCCAACTAATGAATGATTTGATTATTGAACTGTGAGTTGGTAATACGCTTATAGCAGTTATTGAACAGTTGAATCGTTCCATTTTGAAAAGAACAATGGTTCGGTACCTTACGTTCTTGCAAATCCCTGTCGTGAAACGGCACCGTCTCTAATTTCAAATCAAGTGTCAAATGCCCCGACGGCGACCCCTTCATGGTTGGAGGTTTTTTTTATTTGGTCTTTTTTGAGGTTCAAAGATTAGTTGAGGGAACCTGCACATAAGCTACATCAAGTTCTAAAATAGGTAGGGATCAAATGCTTCTGAAGTCCATGACATCAAGCAAGGGGCACCTATATCCTTATTTCCTCCTTTCAGGCAGATAGTTAAATAAAGAAGAAAAGGTTAAATTGATACAAATATTTTGATGTTGTAGATATGGACGTAGTCCATAAGCTGCTTGTTTCTGCACGTAAGTTTATCTTATCCTTTCTATTGTATTATCAAGCAATGTGATTCGTAATTACAGAAATAGTTCACCATTAGTAAAATTTCAAAGAAAGTGAAGATTAAAGATCCAGTCATGGTGTCCTCAATGCTCATCATCTGATTAGCTAATCTCTCAAGCGAATCGCCATCTCTGTAGATGTCTGCTATTACAAATTTTGTGTAGAAAATCTTCACCTGTCTTAGCTTGTATTTGGTTTTGGGACAAGAAAAATGGGGATGGTAAAAATTATGCTTGTTGGCATAATTATTCTACAAGTTTTGCTTCTTTCTTTTCTTTTCTTTTCTTTTTCTTTTTTTCTTTTTTTTGTTGCTACAAATTCTTACACCGATTAGGCTGGTAAAAGTTATCCTTCCTGTGATGTTTGGTTGTAGTTTCTAGGATAAGGTTACTTTCACATAAAATGGATAAATAACATGTTTACCCCTATTATTAAACGCTAGCCTATTTATTTTTGTAGGCATTTTGTTCAAAGAAATGATGATCTCCTTAGTCCAGCTAGGAATCACGATTATCTTCTACATTCCCAAATAACTAACAGTGGTCCAACAAGAAACCAAAGCTTCCATGCAACAACTCGAAACAAAACATGATGCCGACATTACAACCATAATAGACCACCTGTCTTGCCAAAGAAAAAAATTCTCTGTATGAGGAAAAAAAAAAACAGATCTGGCTTGAATTGGAGCATTTATAATAGGAAGGTATAGACGAGTTCTTTTAGAATAGTCATAAAGATCTTTGAATGTTACAACCACTCCTGTCAAATTTTTTGTAGTTGTTTGGCAACCTGTTTTATGCCTCAACCAAATGCAGCCTTAGGAATTTTTTTGTATGACTCAAAATCCTGGACAATTTGGACGGCAAAGTATTGTATAATATTTTTGACGGCCATATTCAGATGATTATTAACAACGATGAATCATATATGATATATAAGATAGTCTTACTTAATAACCATCCATCTCTTGATTGTATACAGTGTACTCTTGATAGTATACAGTACTACACGATACAACCCATACTGCAAAAGATTCATGATCTTTTGTATTGCTACCAAGCATTTTACAATTTGCCAGTCTAAAGAAAAAATGGAGGCTCGTAACTGATTCAGATGATGATGAACGTACATCCACAAGGCATACGACACAGAAGGATTCATCAGATCAACTGGCCAGGAATCCAATGCAGAATCCACATGGCATCAGGAAAGGGATATCATGGTGTCATGTTCAACTTCATTCTTCTAAAGGAATTTCAAATGATGGTAAACCTACCACCATTTATCATGCCCACTGCTTGCTAGCCTGGCAAGACCTCGCTAGCGATCATGGGCAAGTTACACCCCGAGTCACGTCTCCTCCAGCATTCTCATTTCGAAATAACTCTACAACCGAAACTTTGTCCCTTTCCCGCAGTCACGACATGCGCACCAATGGAACGTACGATTCACGCGCGTGTTGGTTCAGACTTTAAAGCACCAATGCCATCACGTCACGTAGCGACAGCAGTGCAGAGGAAAAGATGGCCACCAGAATTGAACCTCTCAGCATCCTTGTTCCAATAGCGTGAGGATCTCTAATCATGGTCTAAATGTCAAGCAACAGACTCAAGACTCCTTGCTTGCGGAAAAAAACATTCAACCTATACCACATCATGGGTCCTGGAAATTGAAGGAAAATGTTCATGACCCCTCAAAAAGGTATTTTAGAAAAATCTAGCAGCCGGAGCAATAACACCTAACACATCAAAGCAAATATTAGTTGCCACAATTTGAATCAGATATGCCAAGAACCCACCTTTTTTTCTACTTACCAGCTGAAATTTGAGCAGGTTCATTGATTGCAACACTGATGTAAAGCTAATGAGGAATCCAGTGCAGCAGATAATAAAAATGGCAATGCATATATAAATGTGAAGCCTATAGCTGATGCAGTATAAATATACTGTTTTACATCTAAAACCAGATATTAGAAAAAAATAATAATAACATCAATAGAAAAGCGAGGTGTCCAACCAGATACGTTTAAATACAAGAACCCGAAATCACATGTACAACAACAAAGAGAAAAAGTGGAATGGGAAAGCTACTCTCTAGAAAAATTTAGGCATGAATCGAACAGGGTGCGCCTGTTTTCTGCAAATGATACAAAATTTGATTACCAGACACCAAATAGACAGCCAAAAGAGTAAAGATGATATCTGCACCAGAAACTGAAAGGCAAAATGTTTCGGTTGTTCTGGCACCGGGAGATGGTAGCAAGGCAGGTGGAATCGAAGCATTTATGAAGAATTCATTATTTTCTCTACCAAAAGTAATGGAAAATTTCATTTAAGTCCCCTCAACTGGTCCCTTTCGGATCCACCATTTGGTCTCTTTTCACTGTCCCTTCTCGTTCGAGGTGGAGTACCTGGTGCTGTCAAACGAGAAGCATTTTGATTTGATTGAGCTTCAGGGTTGTAAGTTTGGGAAGCGAGGTAAGTGAGAGCAGTAACAACATCAGCTATTAAAGGTCTCATGGTAGGCTGCTCCTGAACACACATAGCAGCAACAGCAAGTGCCTGGTATAAGCCTCTCACAGGGTACTGGCCCTGAAGCATTGGGTCAGCCATCTGTGAGAATTTCCTTCTGTCCTTGAAAAGGGGTCGCGCCTGCAAACAAACATAAAACACATTCACAAGGATCCATGTGTATGAACATCCTACCAAAGAGCCAAAGAACAAAGTCTTCACGGTAGCAAATATTATTTGAAGTGCAAAGAATGAAGAATTCTTTTTCAGAATGAACCATGAAAGCATCAAGCCAAAAAGTTCTTTCCTCCACTAATAATAAGGTCTACAGAAGTGATTCCCCTCAACAACGAACCACTTGCCAAGGGAAGAACTAACTTCCAAACAGGAATGCCACTTGAACCCAAGACTCTCCTGCCCGGAACTTAGCCACAGGCAATGCCTACTCAGGATTCAAAATGCTTCTGGCACAGCCAGTCCAAGTTGCATACCCAAACTTAATGTCGACAGGTACACCAGGTTTCATGGCTTAGAATCCAATTGTAACCTAGAGTAGGAAGTTCAATTTAATTGGATGACACCAAAAAGGCAACAAAGTTACTCCATGGAAGTTATTAGTAAATTAAAAAATAATAAAGAACAAAAGGAACTGAAAATAACCTCCCAAACTGTTCTTTCGTTCATGGGCACATCGAGATTCATGCACATATACATTGCTCATTAAACTTCAGATCTAGAGCTCTGAGGTCAAGTCATTTTTTAGAACACAAGTTAATAATTAGTATTATTGGAGAGAGATATTTGAATGCCTAAGAAATATGGCGTAGGAAATGCTTGTGCATCCTTGCATGTGTATAGAAACAAGGATGAATGGGAAGAAAGGCAGAGTCCCGTACCCACGCAACAAGATTGTGCTCCCCTGCAGCTCTAGAATTATCAATAGCCCTTCTTCCAGTGATAAGCTCCAGAAGAACAACCCCGAAGCTATAAACATCTGATTTTAGTGTCAGTTGTCCAGTCATTGCATATTCAGGTGCACAATATCCGTAAGTACCCATTACCCTAGTGGAAACATGAGTTTTATCACCAACAGGCCCAAGCTTTGCCAAGCCAAAATCAGATAACTTGGGATGGTATCCCTCTCCAAGCAAAATGTTGGAGCACTTCAGATCACGGTATATAACAGGAGGACTGGCCTTATCATGCAAATATTCTAATCCTTTAGCTGCACCAGCAGCTATTTTCATTCTTGTGTTCCAGTCAAGCCGCTTCTTGTCCGGAGAAGGGTCTGTTGCAAGCACAGAAATCAAATAAACAGGAATACTTCAGCGCAGAAAAGATAGCATATTTAGTATATGAGAAATGCAATCTGCTCATCAAAACATATTCACAGTATGATGATGATGCCTTTTATAGTAGCTTACCATGAAGATGATCTTCCAAGGATCCTAATGGCATGTACTCATAAACTAAAAGCCTTTGATCTCCCTCAGCACAATAGCCGATTAGGTTAACAAGGTTAGGGTGGTGGAGTAGACTCAACATCAGAACTTCAACAAGGAATTCTCTGTTTCCTTGCAAGCCATTACGGTCAAGCTGCTTTATAGCCACAACCTATGCAGAACACAAGAAAATTCCATATTATCAATTTGATAATGCTTTCTTTAATCAAAAAAAAAAAAAAAAATCGTTTTGCACTCCTCTTATTCAAGCAGAGCAGCAATGTCAAACCACAGCATCATTTTTTTTGATTGAAAATGCAAGGGGCAAAAGAATTGCAGGGATGTAAGATTAAAACGATTTGAGCAAAGATTACCAAATAATTCAACAAAGTGGAAATATTGATGGAAAACAAAATATTATCCGGCAAAATTCACTTTTGGAAGCTGAGAACTATGTAAAAGCTAACTTCCAGTTTTGAAACTCTCTCTCTCACACACGCACACAGAGATAGATAGAGAGAGAGAGAGAGAGAGATAGTACTTCGCAAGCACAGTGAAATACAGTTAAAAAAAAAAAAGAAAAGAAAAATCAAAGATTAACAGAGCAAAGATAACAAAGGCTGACCTGGTTAATACTATCCAACTGGCCCTTATAAACTCGGCCAAACCCTCCTTCTCCTAAAAGACAATCAGCTCTGAAATTCTTAGTTGCTGCAGCCAGTTCACGAAATGTAAATGTCTGAGCAGCAATATGTTCACATCCATTATTTGAGATCTCTTTTGCATCCTGTGAGCTCTGTTTCTTTATATCTGACAAGGTATTGGATTTTGACTTCTCTTCTGAAGAGAAAAACAGAAATGAATTACTAAAATATATACTTTGAGAACATGAGAACAACATGAATGGTCAAAAAACAGGGAACAATTAAAACTCCCTATCATTGATTTAAAAGGCAAATATCACAGTCCCAATTGTTTATTGTTATTAGTCCACGAGGAAGACTCTAAAGTTCCACTGCCTAATTAAAAGTCACAGATCGCTAAATGCATATCAGCGGCCACCAAATACTAAATATGAAGATTTTCCACTTTAGAATCCTCAGTTATTAGCGGATTAAAATGAGCATTGTGCGCTCAATTCACAACAACTGGATAGAGACTTCAGTCGGAAGCCGTGAGGCAATATGCCACTCGATATTTAAATCTGAACTTAAATGCAGATCAACAGGAAACCTAACTAGAATTGAATCAAAAATTACAATTTTTATTTATTTAATAGGAAATCTAACTAGAAAAAGCACGCCAATCGAGTCAATCGAAAACATCACAGAGATGAAAGTTTTCCTTCGAAACGCCAAACCCCAACTCAACAGTCAACATCCAATATTCAGAGAAAAAAATCGTGAAGTCCTAAAAAGAGAACACCTACAGATCGTGTGACACCCCTCGGCAAACCCGTTCCGGAACCATCCGACCCAAAATCCATATCCGGGAAGACAAAAATTAGAAGAAGCTGCCATGCCAAGCCGGCTCGACCGATTTAAAAAAACAACAAATGAAGCAAAAGAAAGGAAAAAAAAAAAAAAAAAAAAAAACAGATTTGCTACGGATTCCAAGCACCTGAAGCCGTTGGGATCTGATCCTTCTCCTTGCCCTTCTTGCTCGGCTCTCCGGCGCACAGAAAGCACCCCATCTCCCCTTCCCACCGATCGTTCTCGAGTTGTTCTTCCCCTTCCCTCTTCCAGCTCCCGCAAGAAGAAGTGAGAAAAAGCGAGAGAGGAAATGGAGAGGAAGAACTCCGATCGGTTAAATAGCTTAACATTTCGTTAAAAAAAACTTCACTCCTAATTTAATTCCTGATCACTTCGTGTACCGAGCGCTGCCGTTTCTTCGAATCCCACCAAAATGGAAAGACGGAGCGATCTGGGCCGTTGGATCGAGGATCCACTTGACCGTGGGCCCATGTCTTGACCAAAAAAACGCGGTTCTCGTATTCCTTTTTATTTAAATTCTTTTCGTATATCGATGTTGGTTTTACCTAGCAATACGGTTAATTTTTTTACTTTTAAATTACATCGAATACGTTGGGCCCTCTTTAAATTATTTCTTGTTTGATTTTTCTAACCCGAAGTCTTAAACCGGACGACGGACCGGCGATCCTGGCCTCTTTCTTTATGCTTCTGTTCTAGAAAAGTTGTGCAACGCCAAAAGCTGGTGTGGTTCGGGCGAGGGCGAAGCAGGTTAACTGGACCAGCGTGACTCGGTAGCCACTATTTTGGACCCGGTCACCAGCCAGTCTCCTGATCTATGACTTAAGTCCGAGGATATTTAATAACAGGGCACTTATTATTTGTAGACCACTAACTTGTGGTTCAGATTGGAATGATGCTTGAAATTAGAAGTTTAGAATGATGAGCATGAATTAAGCAGAGGAGGGATGCTAGAATGATGCTTGAAATTAGAAGTTTAGAATGATAAGCATGAGTTAACAATTGGACCGATGGTGATGTTGAGGAAAATCTTTGCATCACTGGGGGAGAAAGGTGAATATGTGGAATTTAAAAAAATAAAAATGAACATGGAGCAAAGAAAGCACTTCAGTTGCTCTGATACAAGCAATGGTCTATGATAATTTGAGAAGTCAAGCAATGCAAAAGCCAAAAGGTTTGGGATTAGTTTGGATTATAATAGAACTTGTGAAAAAATATTTCCGAATATCTATGATTGGCGGGCTAGCAGTTGGATTGAAGTGGTAGGATAATATGATTCCTTCAACAAATCCTAGATTTATTAAATTTATCTATGATCATCTATTGCTTGTAACTATTAGCTTTCTTCTTTCTGGATAAGCAGAAATCATATAAATTTCGTTTCCAGGACAATTAGCCTAGACATGATTGTATGTAGTGATGTTACAGCTTTTTGAATTGCAAGTTTGGCAAGCGTTAGTATCGTCACCTATGATCTTGTTTATGGCCTAGAAGCATAATTTAACAATGCTAAAATGTTATAGCTTTATGCATTGAGCATGGCATTATTGTTTTTTTTTTTTTTTTCAGGTGAAACAATATTGATTCCCACTCTCTCTCTCTCTCTCTCTTCATTTTTTGCCATATATAATTTCTCTTTGGCAACGCTGAAATTGGAGCTACTACTGTTCGTCAACAAGGAGTAGCGGGCCATTTTCTATTTTTTTAAAAATCTATGCATCTTATCTAATATATATATATACAAGAAATGGTGATCAAAGGTCTTGATCATGCATTAGTGCTATTGGACACTTGCAGTGCATGCGAGGGCATGCATGCAATTTTTTTTTTCATATTTTGATATAAATGTACTTTTATTTTTTATTTAGCCTTCCGTGGTAGGATGTTAGTAGAAGAAATTTATTTTGGTAAAAAAAATAATAGAGAGAGAGAGTTTAAGCACACAATGAGTAATATCTGTGAGTCATGATCATTTATAGTACATATTTTATAATATAATAAATTATATAATTTTAGATAGCTATCACATTGATCATGCACAGCTCTTCTTCATCTCATAAAATATAATGTATCATAATAAATCCAATTTATCTATATTTTTTAGAAGAAAAAAAAGCCATCTATCTTTAAAATGGGTGGCATGATAGTAATAAAGATGAGCTAGCATTTCTACATTGGATGCTTCAATTCGATTTTAAATTAGATGGACTATGGACTGTATGGAGATGTCGAGTTTTACCATCATGATCAATGGTATCCAGATGGAATCTTTTCACTCAATAGATGAACTTTGTCAAATGTACCCTCTCTCCTCCTATATATTCATTTTGTGAATGCTTTATCCCATATTTTGAGGATGGCGGTTCAAGGGTCAGATCTAGAGCCTATTGGTCCACTCCTAGGATTCAGCTGCTTTCGTACTTCTTTTTACAAATAACTGCTTACTTATTGGCCAGCCTTAATTCGGACCGTGATGTATTTTACAACTATTATTGAGGTCTACTATCGGGATTTTAGCCCGCTAGTAAATTTACAGAAGTCTATGGTCATCTTTAGCCTCAAGATGAAGATTTTGATGAAATAGACGATTCAGAACAAACTGGAGATTCCAAACATGGAGCAATGGATCCAGGATAGCCTCGAGAGTTGGCAAGCCAACGCCCTCTCCATGATAGGTAAGACCACTATCGTAAGATCGGTCCTAAGTTCCATCCCATTCTATCTCTTGGCGAATATAGTGGTATCGAGTTCGTCTCAAAGGGTTGGAGTAGCAGTTCTGAAACTTCTATGGGGCTGAAGGCATGATGGGTGTGGGCCTCACTTGTTGCCCTATGAGGTGGTCTGCCAACCCATGAGGGACAACGATTTTGGGATTCAGTCCCTATTGGTTAGAAGGGAAGTTATGATTATAAACATGTTGCTAAATTTCTCATCCAATCAGATAGCTTATGGAGTAGGATGATGAGGACTCGGTATGGGACATGGAGTCAAGGGTCCCAGATTCGGCTTGATCATAGCTGCTCCTTCATCTAGAAAGAGATTTATGCCCGCATCCCATCAATGTTGGCTTAGGTCAGATAGTTGATTGAAGATGGAACATCAATTGATATGAGCAAGGATGCCTAGATTTTCGGTTTGCCTTTCTCCCATTGGTCAACCTACATCATGGAGGTGGACGACTATCTGTAGATCCATGATTTTGTCACTATCAACGATAAAGGCTGGAGAGCACAAGATGTCATTTGTCTTTTTGGTGGTTAGCTCGTTGATTAGATTCTCACTATTTCGATTTTTATCCATCGGAGCCAGAACTTGAGGATGTGGGGCCAATCGTGCTGTCCTAAGATCCCTACAAGGGATCTCATCGAGATGTGTAGGCCTCTGCCAGATAGAAAGATCAAGGTTGCTTGGATTTGGAGTACGGTTGCTCATCCCAGGATGAGACTCTTTCTTTGGAAGGTTGCTTAGGATCAACTTCCAATGCGCATGTTACTCAAGGATAAAAGCTTAGAGTTTCTGGCTTTTTATCCGATTTGTAGGTTGGACGACGAGTCGACGGAGCATACCCTCCTATATTATCTGATGCTGAGGTTGATTTGGAGGATAGTGGATGGTCAGCATTGGGGGCGAGCAGCGGCCCTTGGCTGGACCCCTTCCTAGATGCGGTCCATTGAAGTATAGCTGCGGTGTCAACATGTTCCTGGGGAGATAAGATGGCATGTCACCTATTAGATCTGACTTTCCGAGAACAACTTGATCTTCAAAGCCAAGGTTGTGCCTGTGCATGATTGGGTATTGGAAAAAGCCTTTTGCTTAGCTATGGAGTACAGCCATTTTAATGCAGCTAGCCCATCCCTTGACGTCCTAAATTTATGGGACTCTCATGCTGCTCCTACAGCAGCTCGGAAGGTTCTTTTCATTTCTTGGGAGCTTTCTTCTTCGGAATTTGTCAAGGTTAACTATGATGGTAGTGTTAGGGATGGTAGGGGTGGTGTTGGTTATGTCATTTAGGATCTGGACATCGGGTTGCTAGTAGCGGGAGGCTCATATCTTTTTGAGACTTCTATCCTGAAATTAAGCTTCGAACTGCTTGGATTGGCATCATCTACGCTAGGCAGAAGCTACGAGAAGAGAAGATTTTCATAAAGAAAAATTCTGCCATAGTTATCAGCTGGATCTAGGACAAGGCAAGGTAATTGGAGGCCCTTCCACTCCATGACATATGGAGTTTTCTTCGTGAGTCCATCATGATGTCTATTTGGCATGTCTTTCAGGAGATGAATAGCATGGCAGATTGGATGACATCATATGTTATTGAGCACATCGGAGGCTGGATCCGACGATAAGCGAGACCTGACTGTAGGCCCTATAAGACCTTTTGTTTTTTGACTTTTTGAGCTGTACTTGTACTAGAGTGGTGTGATTGCCTACGTATACAAAAAAATAAAAAAATGTATAACTCTTTGTGATGCAAAATATACACCACAAGGGATCTAAATTCCATGCATTATATACATGATAAAATGCAAAGGCTTTTCCATTTAATGTATAACTAGTAATTAAAAATTTTCAAGGGGCAACAAAGATGAAATTAGTACTAATCAAATTCACTACCAACTCCAAATGGAAAACATAGTTAGAGAATGGTACTCCATTGTAGCACTATGAAGATAAATTTGATTTTTTGTTTTTCTAAAAGTAAGGATTTATTTGGATGGTTGGGGTTAAAATTATATGGAATTCGTGGGCTAAACCACTCAACAATCAAAAGCATGGATTATAAGCTTAGTTGAGCCTATATTTATAGACATCTAAGACCACCTTTTGAGTGGATTGATTTGAATCCTATAGAAAAAAAATAATTTTAATAAATTATTTTTTTTATTGGTATAGAATCTGATTAATGCCAGATCGAGCTGGAGTTGAGGAGGATGAGATCACCATCGATGACCTACAAAATAAAGTTTCGTTCGGAGTCGATGGTGGTAGCTCCGGCAGGACCCTCCGACGATCAAGTCAGCTCTTCTGGCCAACAGAAATGGAGTGCTCAGAAAAGAGTTCTGTAGAATTTTGGAAAAGAGAAGAGAGCTTAGAGAAAACGTATCTGAAGGATCCTTTTTTATAGATGGAGCTTGGAGCTGATAGTGACAGCCGTAGCTATCTGGTAGCTGGCTACTTGGGGCCGCATGAGAGGAACGCCGCCTGCAGCAGACTGACAGTAACAATTATGGTCGTCTGGTAGCTAGCTGCTCAGGACCGCATGAGAGGGATGCTGCCTGCAGCAGACTGATGGTGACAGCCGTAGCTGTCTAGTATTGAGCCACTTGGAGCCACGTGGGGTTCGATACGGAGAGGGAGAGGTATCGTCAGACTGATAGTGACTGTTCGTTGTGATTCAATAATCGAAGTTCAGAGGAAGCAGGCGTTAGTCGGTGAAGAGCTTTGATATACATCAATTTCAGAGAAGTTCAGACTCCTAAAGGGGATACGCTTAGAGAGGATCATCCAAGATGAATGCTAGCTGAAATCTGGAAGCAATCAACTGGAGGAATCCGACTGAAGGAGAAGTCCGAAAGGAGTTCGACCGAAGGAGAAGTCTAGAAAGAGTTCGGCTCCTGGAGGAATCCGACTGAAAGAGAAGTTTGGAAGGAGTTCAGCTCTTGGAGGAATCCGATTGAAGGAGAAATCCGAAAGGAGTTTGGCCGAAGAAAAAGTTCGACCGAAGAAAAAGTCCGGAAGGAGTTAGGCTCCTGAAGAAGTCTGAAAGAAGGAGTTCGGCTTCTATAGGCATCCGATCGAAGGAGAGATCTAGAAGGAGTTCGGCTTTTGGAGGGATCCGGCTGAAGGAGTTCAGCTTATGTAGAAATTCGACTGTAGGAGAGATCTAGAAGGAGTTCGGATCCTAGCGGAGCTTGGTTGGGGCTCGGCTGCTGAGAAGTTTGGCTGGCTGAAGGAGTTTGGCTAAGATTTGGCCGCTGGAGGAGTTCGACTGGGATTCGACCATTAGAGAAGAATTTTCGATTGAAGCTCTTCCGTGATTACCAGTTACATTAGGCTAAGCATCAGACTGAACTTCGACGAGAGAGGCTCTGACAGTGGTCCTTATGTGCCCCACATCTAAGACCACCTTTTGAGTGGATTGACCTGAATCTTATAGGAAGAAAAAAATAATTTTAATAAATTATTTTTTTTCTATGAGATTCGAGCCACCTATTCGAAAGATGGTTTTGGATACTTATAAATATAACTCTAGGTCAATCTATAATTTAATATTTTTGATGGTTGAACCATAAGTTTTATAAAATTTTGGGCCCAATTATCCAAACAAACCTTAAATTTAAAATTTTCTTGAGATAGATCATATCAAAAAATTTTGTCTATACAACTTGCATATAGCAGGTTTTTTTTTTCTCCATATGAAATTCAAGTTAGCTCACTCAAAAGATGATTTTGAATATTTATAAATATAATTTTAGCCTAATTTATTATTATTATTATTATTATGAATGACTATGAAATCTTATAAAATTTTTGATCCAATCATTCAAACAAATTTTAAATATAAAAATTTTCAAGATAGATCATATCGTAAAATTTTCATATAACAAATCTTTAAGTTAGCATCAACGTATTATTCCAACGCACCTTAAATTCCATGGCCCACAGATACACTGCACAAGGCACCATGGAGGTTTCCACGCGGCTATAAATATAATCGACACTAGAAGAGGTATTAGAATAATCAACTACAACCCACCGCTGGAGTTTTTCTGATCCTCACTTCTTGAAATTTTGCGGTAGAATTTTGAGAAGGCATGGAAATAAGTTGAGATGATCCGCTGTTCACCCACTTTTGCACCCACAATTCTCATCCACTTGAGATAATCCATTTCAGACACCCACTAGTTTGCACGGGAGATGGTCCACTTAATTCAAACTTTACTGGCACCAGTGCGGATCCTAGCTCACCCACCTATAAATATGGCAGCTCACCGCCTCCGCCCTTTATCCCGGTACCCTGGGGTTTCGCTTGACGATAGAAAGAGAGAGAGGAGCGATGAACCCTCCTTCGAATCTTCTTGATGAGGCCCTGGGCCTTGGCCACGGAGGAACCATGGCTCCGCTCCCCGCGGGCCGGGTCGTCCTCGTCCTGGACTGCGTCGAGACGAGCGGCGCGTTCGTTCTCCACCACCTCCTGAGGCGCGCCCTCTCCGCCGGCGATGGCAGCGGGGCCGTGCTCTTTCTCGCCCTTGCCCAGTCCTTCTCCCACTACGACCGCGTTCTGAGGAAGCTAGTAAGCAATGATCCCAAATCCTAGCCCTAATGTTTATTATTGTTCTCCTTGTCGTTTTCTCAAACACCTGATGCTCTTGTTCCCTTTTTCCCTCTTTTTCCTTGTTTCTCTACGTTGCTGTTCTTGGTTTCACTGGGCATCCGAATGATAGTAGAATGGAAGTCATCGGGATCGGATCGTAGGCTTTTTCCACGACCTGAATGGAAAAGTCCGTTCAGGATTCCACCTTGCTCTCGGGACAAAACTATATGATAACTTCGAAGAGCGATTGCTATCAAGATCCACAGTAATATGCGGAGAAAGTAATCAACGGAGATATGGTTAGATCATGCATGGATTTGTATCAAGATTAATCTCTAGATTGCGTAATGAAGTTGTTAGGGTCAATGGGATGGTTTTTTTTTTTTTTTTTTTTGCCTTTACCCGATAGAAAAAGCGCTCAAGATTCAGTTCTTCTGTTGGTCAAAACCATAGGGCTAGGCATTTTGTAGAAAGCACTTCTCTGACTGTACTGGGGCGATGTGAAATCTTTGTTGAAATGCTGAAGTGTCTCAGAGGCACCATTCTATTGTTTGAGGGTGTGACTGGGCGTGACTGATAGTTGTGGTGATGAATTTAGGGCTGGATTGATCAAGAAGGGAAAATAACAAGGAAAAAAGATTGGAGTTAGAGCTTTCTGTATCTATTGAATTATTTTGGGTGTGTTAAACTAGCAAATTAGGTACATCTATATTGTCTATTCTTCTTCTGGGGTTTGTTGGTCTTGGATAATTGATCCTTGAAAGATTTTTAACTGTTGTTCCTTTACATGTTTAGAAAGGTCACATTGCAATTTAACAAGGTTCATTTAGAAACTGCAAACTTGTGGTGCCTTAGTATCACTCAAAAGATTTGACACCTTGAAATAATATGGTCTAAATAAAACTTGATTAAATTACCTAATTATTCTGGCCTCTGATTTTCTTTCAAAATGAATTCTCTTTCATTATCACTTGATAGTTAAAGAATATATTTTACTTTTATAGAAGATTTTATGCTTATTGATGTTGAGAATGAGCAACATGATGGAAATTTTGAAATTTGTATGATAAACAAGTCATTTCAACCTTTTCAAAACCCTTATGATGTTATTGTCTTGTTTTCTATGCTTAAGCGCATTCCACCCTACAGGCATGTTTTAACATTATAGATGATTTACATTTCAATAATCATCGATAGCTTCCCATTTTCTCTTTCACACAGTTGATGGTGCCCATGCCAATTGAATTATACATGTTTTTACATGCATATTAATTTTCTGATATTAAACAGTTTGGTACTTAATTTTACTTTTTAAGTTGATTTTTTTAAAAGATATTTGTTTAACATCTGCTTGTTTGGTGGTTCTTCCACTACAGAGATTGTTTCAGAACATGATGACTGTAGTATAGTAAATCTAGTTCATTCTATTTGATTCAGGGTTGCAATCTATCAGTACAAAGGAGCAACAATAATCTGCACTTTTTTGACATGCTTAAGCTAGAATTTCCAGGTGAGTATGAAGCTAAAGAGAATTGCTTCCAGCCATCAATTACTTGGTATTTTCTGTATGGCCCTTGATCTGTACTGCTGATTTTTTTTTTTTTACTTTGAGGACCTCATGGTGATAACATCTTAGTGTGATGTGATGTAACTAATTCATCTTGTGGATAAGCTAATGATTCTTGACTTACAGGTCTGACTGAAGGAAATGACATTGAAGGTGGATTTGTTGAATTGTATAGTAAGCTTCAGAGGGCTATAGAAGCTAGCAGGTCAAAGGAATACAGCAGGGGCTGCATTACCATCATGATAGACGACCTCTCCCTTTTAGAGATAGCTGCCTGTGGTTCTACAGATTGTGTCTTGGACTTTCTGTACTACTGTATTAGCCTCACCTCTGAACTGGTTAGAAAGATGACTTCAAACGTGTCTCTTCTTTTGCTAATTCTTACTCCTTTGATTGAATTCCTTTTCATTTTTTTCAACAGGATTGCTCTCTAGTGATTCTGAACCATGAAGATATCTATTCAAGTGAGGAGGCTCCAAGGCTCCTTTCACATCTGGAATACCTTGCAGATATTGTGATAAAGACAGAACCATTAAGTACTGGTTTAGCTGCTGATGTGCACGGACAAGTATGTTTATTATTACTCAGTAACATGAGTTAGTATTTTCTTCAATTTGTGACATCATTGAAAGTCAAGCTATTGAAAAGCTTTCCACCATTTTTCACTGTGTGATAGCTTTTTTTGTCCATGATAAGAGTTGTAGAATCCTTAGTGCTCTTTGAACCAGAACTGTAAAAACCATTTGAACTCCAAATGATCCAACAAGGACATCCACACTGTTTTTAAGAGACAATCAAGATCACCAATAGGCTTGAGAAATAAGGTCAAGCGCTAGCTGTTATACAGTTACCATCTTTGCAACATGATGCAGATAGGGTCAAGCAGCTCATGATGCATCGTCAATGATAGTCACATACCAAGTATTTGAGACTTTGCTTACCAGAAAATTAATTCCACTCTTTCTAGAGCTGGCAGCAAGAAGCATATGCTATAACATTTTGTGGTCTTGATCGACATTAAACTATCTTAAAAGGGAATGAACTTAGATGATGGATTGAACATATCTTCAAACATGCATATTTTCTTAGGAATGCGGGCATCTGTAAGGTTGATAAGAAGATCAGTATAATTGTCTTATTTTTACCTCTGTAAAAAATCTTTGAAAGCTTTGTCTCCACGAAATGTTTTCGCTACGGCTTGCAATGGGTTGGGTTATGTTAGATTCAGGTTGGGTCAGTCGGTAAAAACCCTTGACCCTCACCCGACTGATTAATAGTGATGTCAAAAGGACCCATATCAAATCCATTTATTTTGTAGAGACTCATACCCACTTGCCCACCCAATTATGGCTCTGCTTGTTGGTTATGTACCTTAAACAAATGAAAGGAAAATAGAGCCAAGAAGAAGGAATTGGGTGTCAGCATAAAGTGAGAAGAAAATAAAGTAGGTAAAAAAGCATTGTAAGTCTTAAACATGATGTTTTCTCCACTTTTGTATTAGTATGTTTATGTTCTTCTAACTATTGATTGCACAGTGTTCCTAAACTATTCAATGATCCATCACAATATAGCCATTATCCTATGGACATAGGGGTTCAAAAGTTTGTCCAATGCATTATGATCCATTTTTTTTCCCCTTTTTGGTTTGTTTGTGTGGGGGGGGGGATCAAAACCCAAACCTGACCATTTATTATTGGGTTACTCTTGAGTAACCCTAGCCTGATCCATTTATTAAAAACTCTCACCCAATACCCATTTATTTTGGTTGGGTTGGTGAGTCAAGGCAAGAACACGCCACTCCTAGATTCCATCACATTTATAAGAGTCCTTAAGAGGTACCTCTTTGTGGGCAGCGAAACTCAAAAGATTTGGTGATAGGGTTTTATGGGCTTGTCCCCTAGCTGAAGGTCATTATACTGCCCCTTTCATGGTTTACCCGTAAAGGTGCTCTCCATTTTACAAATCTGCCTGAAAAATGGTGTAAAACTAGCCCTTTCTCCAGATTCCAAAATACATCATGTAGTAATTCAGTTAGTCTTGCTGGGGGATATATTGAAGTGCATTGACATTTGATAAAATTAATTTATCAGCTTAGCATGCAAGATCACCTGTTTAGGCATACTTAATTATCTGTTGCTCATTTCTGTACAATTTGTAAGAAATCATTTTTCTTGATTTGTTTAGATTATGCTAATGCATGGGCAAATAGGTATATATCCTTATGGTTTCCTACCATAGTTTAGCAGGTTGAAGCTAAGACGTTTCAGGCAATATATTTGAAAGAATAAGTGTTCTACAAGCCAATCATATGTGTGATGTGATGAGACTTTTCTGTAAAATTTTCAACTCATGTAATGACATTTATTCTGATATTAATAATATTGAGGCATTTGATTCATCATTCTAATTGCATCTTTTATATTTAAAGATTATAATGAATCCCAAAGATTAGGGCAATGGTTTTAAGAGACATGAATGGGTTAAGCCTGTGAGACCTAAAATCCTAATCTTAAATATTCCTAGGCATAGGAACATTGAGTTGGGGATCAATGTTTCGGAAAGACTAGCACATCCTTTGATGCTCAATGGAGAGGATGGCAAATCTTATAAGCCACTTGTATGGAAGGATGTGGGTGCTCATCGAGGAATGAGTTCACTGAATTGATTCGCTAAATGAGAACTTTTTATGGAACCTTACTTGTATGTTAGAAGATGGTTATCTAAGTGGAAGTTATGTAAGTGATCCTTAGATCACCATGGTACCTTATGCACATAAGCTCATATTTTTGGTTCATACTCAGTCATGATATTTAGTCATGGACGGGGTGTTCTGGATATGATCAAGTGTACAGGAAGATTGTGAGTAGGTCAACAAGGAATCGATCATTCTTAGTAAGAGGAGATGACATCCTATGTATTCTTATCTATTGATAACTTAGTAAGACTTTGATCAGAGCAGAATGAAGATTAGATAGGACTTCTAATCATTCATTAGAGTTATCATTAATCGATGAAGAATTAACATGAATATGTATTTGAGTTTGACATTTATCCATGCTCATAAACATATTCGGGATGTAGGATGATCGAGGGATTGAATTGCATGGGAACTTACCACTGAAGGATATTTTTGGAATTTCTATCAAATTTCACATCTTCTGAGTAGTCATGATACATTGCTAGATGTCAATCTTAACTTGTGGATTTGATTGAATTAATGAGATTAATTCGATCCTCAATTAGATGGTTCTTCTAATTGATGAAATTGGGTCAGCATTAATCCTAATTGATTGAGATTGAGTTTAATCGGATTAGATTAAAATGCACCCGGATCTACTGTTGGCTAGATGTGGAGTCCAATGGATCACACACATAAAGGAATTGGTCAACAATTAATTATAGGGTCATTAGATCCTAATTGGGTGGCTAATTGACATGCTAGCACATGTTGGATAACCTAATTCCTTGCTAAATCAGTTTTGACTCAAATTCTTTCATTTTTGGCTAACC